>JAGVSP010003064.1:0-43370 GCA_022494985.1 Micrasema minimum | reverse complement strand
CAAAGTTTTTATATTAAGTAAACGTCATTATTTATTTATTATTTCGATCAATTTAGAATGAGGTACTTACTCATTAGTAATTTTCATTCAAAAATGTATTGCTTCTGTTTTTTAGGCCCAGTAGGGTTAAACTTTCGTCTAAGGCAGAACAAACAAATACTCCCTTTAGAAATTTTATTACTCTCACCTTTAAGGGGTTCACTGGTAGTCTAAATACAAAATGGCGACAAACTCAACCTCCCCGTAATAAAGTATTTAGTTGAATTTAAAATTCATCAGCGATTCAGAGAATTTAAACTTTATTACGTTTTTCGGTCTAAGTAAAACGATACCTATATTTTTTAGTAATATGCGCATTTTTGTGGTGACATACAAAATATATTTCTGTTTTTGCAAATACATTCCCTTATCCGCACCTAATGGTGCAAAGGGCACTGACACACAAGTGCAGCGAATCTTGATCATTTTTATTGCATGAAGGTAGGATGATCAGTTAGATTACGCTTTAGTACCAGTCCAAAGTATCACACATTAAATATTAATATGGAAATCACATGTAAATAACTTTTTTATGTTGACCCCCTGCAAAAATCGAACCCGCAGTAGCCAAACGCGCTTCCACTATGCTACGAGGCAGTTTTTGCAACATTGCAGGCCTAATTTACTTGTATTAACAAATTGATTATTTTAGTAAAGTAGGTACATCTCAAAACACGAGACCAATTAATTTATTTTAAAAGGTACTATGAATTAATTTTGTTTATTCTCTTTAGGAGCAAATATTGTCGTAACAAACCATGTTGTTTATTTATTATTAACGTTACTAATTGCCTTTAACAAAATTCATAGTTACAAGTTAAATGCGGTGAACAATAGTTATAAATGAAAACAAAGAAAACAATTTGTACAAGTACAACAAAAATGTTTAAACATGTTTAATTAAGCTTATTGTACTGACAGAATAATAAAAATTCCTACCAACTTAAAAAAAAATACTTTTTAATATTCTTATACAAAAACCAATAATATTTACTATTTTTTTCTCCAAAAATTTTCTCATGGTGAACATATGGACATGTTTTTCATTTTCGAGTGCCTGTTCATAAAATTGATTTCTTTAATTTTCTTGCAAGTATATTTCGCTTATTTTTTGCATAGGATTCACTTGGCTTTTGGTATTGAAAAACTGTAAGGATTCGGTGATCCTCTAATGATAAAGTATCTATACAAGGGATACAATGATAAACACGATGGATTTTAAAATGTCTCTATAGAAAAAACTTACACAGTTAATGTTACTTTATTTTTGAATATTTTTTAAATATATATTTTTTAGTTAAGATTTCCCTTCCTAACAAATTAGTTTTTAAGTTATTGCATTATTTTTTCGTTTAAAAAAATCTAATTAATACATAAAGTAAGACAAAAGTTTTGAGCCATTGTTAGTTAATTGCTAATTATTGAAATGTGGTCTAGTGGTAGATTTCGAAGGCTCTGGATTAAATCTCTAGGTTCGAATATCTTACCAGCACAACTTTTTTCCTGCTTTCTGGCACAGCTATTTTCGACTGTTTGAAAGCAGCTCCGAAATTGAAAAATTTCAGTATATCTCAAGACCATGTTTTTTTTAAAATCATTGAACGATCATTTCGGCAAAATAATAATTTTATAAAAATTCAATCGACCACAGTTATTATTCTAAGAAATTAAGGAAAAATTTCGTTGAAATATTGTGGATCACCCTGTTCTACAAGTTTTGGACAACCAAATTCACGGTTATACTTTCTAAGGTGTGAATAACTAGAATCGAATGAAGAGGGTAAAAGATATCTGATCTATGTCTATCCGACTGTCAAGAGTAGGCTTTCCAGAATAGATACCAAAAATACTGTAATTTGGATAGTAAAACCAAATACTATCTATTTATAGTCAAGTGATACAAACAAGAAAGCGTTCGGTACTGAAATTAGTATTAAAGGTGCGTTGACACTAACACCAATGGCTTAATCGGTCAGATTCTGATATGAATCTTATTAACGTGAAGCTTTTTAGCACTAACATATTATAGTGCCTTCCCTTAGCACAAAACCGTTTTACTTTATGAAACCAGCACCATATTTGAGTATGTTTTTAACCGAAAAATCATCGGGAGACAATCTCTAAAGTGATGATGTCAGCAGATATGACGTCATCAAAATGGCATAACAAAAAGGCAAAATTCTCCTAGCTATATTAACACCACACATGCTAGCGCATTGTATGGTTGGTTTATATTTGCAGATTTCTGGACGCGGCGGCAGCCATTTTGATGTCGTCATATCTGCTGACGTCATCACTTGAGAGATTGTCTACCGATGATTTTTCGATTAAAATAACGCGTTTAATAACATACTAAAAGATGGTGCTGGTTTCATAAAGTGAAACTTTAACCCCATTTTAGAGGCGATAAAGTATTTTAGCACTATTATAAATGAAGTAGGTGTAAAATTACATTCGTTTTAAAATAAATGGACAGCGTAGATACAAGTAGCGTAGATACGAAAACCTGCATACTAAATTAATGGAAACAAAATGGAATGTAATGCTAAATAACCAAGTTATTTTTAAATGATTAATTTTTGAGCCGCAAAATATTTAATGCTCTGCATTTTTTAAAAATCTGAATAGGATTATTGACCGTCAAATCCGACTTTCCTGAAAGTATTGGTTTAAAATTTTTTGATATGACAAGTGGCTTTTATTAAAATCAAAAAAACCTTCAGCGTTGGATAATTATTTGGGAATAACAAACCCCCAAAAAAAAAAAAAATTTTAAAAAATTTTTAAAAAAAAAACCCCAAAAAGGAAAAAATTAAATTTTAAATTAAAAAAAAAAATTTTTAAAAAAAAAACCCCCAAAAAAAAAAATTTTAAAAATTTTAAAAAAAATTATTTTTTTTTTAAAATTTTTTTTTTTAAAAAAAAAAAAAAAAAAATTAAAAATTTTTTTTTTTTAAAAAAAGGGGGAAAAATTTTTTTTTAAAACCCTTTTTAAAAACCCCCCCTTTTACAAAAAATTTTTTTTTTTTTTTAAATTTTTCCTGTTTTTAAAAAAAAAAAATTTTTTTTTTAAAAAAAAAAAAAAAAATTTTTTTTTTAAAAAAAAGAAAATTTTTTTTTTTTTTTTTTTAAAAAAAAAATTTTTTTTTTTTGGTTTTTTTTAAAAAACCCAAAAAAAAATTTTTTTTTAATTTTTAAAAAAAAAAAAAAATTTAAAAAAAAAAAAAAAATTTTTAAAAAATTTTTTTTAAAGGTTTTTAAAAATTTTTTTTTTTTAAAAAATTTTTTTTAAAAAAAATTTTTAAAAAAATTTTTAAAAAAAAATTTTTTTTTTTTTTTTTAAAAAAAATTTTTTTTTTTTTAAATTTTTTTTTTTTTTAAAATTTTTTAAAAAAATTTTTTTTTAAAAAAAGGGGTTTTTAAAGGGGTTTTTTTAAAAGGGGGTTTTTAAAAAATTTTTTTTTAAAAAATTTTTTTTAAAAATTTTTTTATTTTTTTTTTTTTTTTTTTTTTTTTTTAAAAAAAAATTTTTTTTTTAAAAAAAAAGGTTTTAAGGTTTTTTAAATTTTTTTTTTTTTTTTGGGGGGGGGGGTTTTTTTTTTTGGGGTTTAAAAAAAGGGGGGGTTTTTTTTTAAAAATTTTAAAAAGGGGGAATGTTTTTTTTTTGGGGTATGCGTGTTGCATCTATATATGTTTACATATATTATTTGTTAAGGAATATAAGAATGAATAAAAAAATAAGACAATACAAACATGCATCTGTTTGTGTATGGAAAGCTGCGCGATGTGCACGTGGTGATAGTATGCTCTTAAGAAAAACCTATTAAGAAGAGCAAAGTAGAAAAACATTAGATTTCCTTATTACTAAAAATCTAACAACAAGAATAAGAATTTTTTTATGGATATCCCTTTTAACATAAAAATAAATGATTATGTAGAGAATACCCGTCAAAAAATGTCTGTAATGAGTAAATCAGGATGCAGAGGAAAAGTTTTGAAGACAAAAACGTCAAAACTTCACAATCTGGTTTACTCATTATTTAAAATACTATAAACATCACCCTAGCCTTTATGTTTATAAAAATAATTAAGCATCACAGCACTCTGGTGTACCAATGCAGTGCCATATGCACCATTGGAGCGGAAAAGGGAAAGTTGTAGTAGTAATAGTAGAACATAATATCGTTTTACGTGTAATGTCATTAGTTGTAGTAGTAATAGTATTCATCTTGTAAGTAGTTCCATATTTTGTTAGAGTCCAAACTTCTTGAGTAAATTTGAGCCATACAGACTAAAATATAAATAAGATTTTAAATAGCAAATAATAATCATACAATAATAAAATGAGAGCTAACAGGCAAAATGTCTCTTGCATTTGAAAATAAGGCAAATTACTACTTATTTAGTTTAGTAAGATAATATTCAGATAACAGAAAATTTCTTTTTAAAAATAATGTACAAATTATAATCGTTTTTAATCCAAACAACAAGTATTAGAAATTTTAGAAAAGAAACCTTTTATATTTTATATTAGAGTATATTGAAAATGTTAAATGCTTGTGTATTTTTGTCAAATCAAAAACTTAGATAAAAATATTAACACCTCACGTATCTACAGAAATCAGAAGCACTTGCTTCTAATTACTGGATTTTTCATAGCAGTGAATCGAAAAAAAATAATTTATGGATAATTGAGTTAAAGTAGGTACCACAAAATTGTTAGATCACACTTCAAACCTTATAACGTAATGTTACACAAGTAGGTCCCACGCGTTACATTTTTTTATCCATCGTCGCGTTGCGCGGGCAACACCATTTCTTATTGTCAACCACATTGACGGTATTACATAAAGACTGTTATTTTATGTTGGGTCTTTTTTTCGTTATAATGTGTGTAAGCATTCAATAATATTGTATTGTTTTATAAATTATATGATGTAATGTAAAGTACCTGTGTTTGTTTGTGGTTAAATTACCAAAATTGGTAAAACCAAATAAAGGGGAAAAGACGTATGACAGTTTATTTTGCCACGCGCGGAGGCAATCTGGATACGGCTTTCTTTCGATTTTCCGTCGCCAAAGTAGGACCAAAAATATAGTCCGTGCAGTTTGTTTAGAGAGACCGGCTAAAGTCGTCAGTTTTCCAGAATATTTTATTAATTTAGCTTCGCGGCTGTCATTAATTATTTGGTATTCCTTTGTTTCCAATCACAGGGTCTTTCTAGCTTTTCCTTATTTTCCCATCCTTAATTTTAAATATTAACGAGGAACTTCTCATAAATACAATATTTCATTCAACAAAAAATTTACAAAATATTTATCTCAGAAAAATGGAAAAATGGATTTCAAAACTGTCACTGAAAATTGAAGCCGTGGCGTTGGAGGATGCTAGTTAATATGCCTGGGATCATGGGAATAATCCAACGATTGATGTCCGATGCCTGATCAGAGACATGTTATGTTACGCTAGACAAGGGATTTCAAAGAGAATTGTCGAAATGTTATGTTCCATTTGTTTTGCAGTGAAAAAAAGAACACTCGTCATTAGAAGAAGCTCACTATGTCTTCCAATACGTTTGAACCACTTTGTTTCCCTCTAACAAGTTTGAATTTTAGGAAAAGCATTATGGAAGAAAGGCCTTTGACGAGAATAGCATAACTTCGATTCTATAAGTAGTTTTTCTTCACAAACGAAAAAAATCTGCTCTTATATTATTATCGGAAATCATTATGTATAATTATTGTTTTTTCGTCAATTCAATGAATTTAATTTTTTTTTTACTAACATTTTGTTTTTAAATTTATATCTAATAAAATTTATAAATAATAAGTAAATTCATAAAAATAGTAAGTAAAATAGGAGAATTATTATGTTTTGGTATTTCCTTGTTATATTTTGTGATTACCCTTGAATAATAATTATGTTTCAAGGTTATGAAATAGGCTTAGAGGAAATATATTTTTCTTTCAAGAAATAAAATTAGAAATATTATTTTTTTTAAATATTGTTCTTACCTAAAAAAACGCAAAATATATTAGATATAAATATTACTCTTGTCAAAAACCTTACAATATTAATTCAATATAAAAAACATGTTGTATGTAGATATACATTAATATCATTGTTCAATATACGGAATTTTCCCGAAAATAAAATACAAATACGCATTTTTTTAAATAATCCAATTATGTTATTAATATTCAAAGCATTAACTTTGTTATTTTTAAATGCTCTTTGTCTCTTCCTCTGAGTCTAGTCTATGGAGAGGATGATGAGATGGCATTCTCCACCACCGCCACCCTTAGCCTTACAACCTGTTTCATAAAAGCTTTCACTTCTGTATGTGAGTCTACTTTTAGGAAAATCTCATTACGATTTATTTCAATAAGCATGAAATAACTCGCCCAAACATGATTTATACAAAGGTCTTAAGGAGAAGTTAATGTGATTTATAGGTACTTAAAAGTGACTAACTAAGTAAGAGGGTATTTTTCATATTAAGTAATGTGTACTTATTATTCGTATAAGAGGAGCTTCTCTATTTTCTTTAATCATAATAATGCCTCAAATTTTTTGAAATTTCAATTGATTTACCCATGTAAGTTTTAGTATTCATTATATTTGAGATACAAACAGATAAACAGGTTATACATAATAATACAAAAAACAGGTTATAAGTACAATAACATGCCTGCCAATTCATATACACTGAATAATGGTACAGACTTTAAAAATTTAACTCTGTTTTTTTACTACTGTATGTAGAAGAAAATTAATAATATTTGTCGACATATCAGTTTATAGCTTAATATTATATCTACTTTATTTAAGTACAAATGCAGTTTCATTAAGCAGTCTTCAGTCGATGGTTTATAGTGAAATTAAGTTAAAACACGCATTCTTATTCAAGTATATAGATTTTATTGATATCCCAACAGAGACAGAGAAGCTCTGGAATCGAATGTGGATTATCTAGGCGTTAACAGGGCTTATGACCTGTCATTGGCGGGGTAAGTGGCCACTTGATGTATTATAACATTTCCCATTCCGCCCATCATCTGATAACCATATATGTCAAATCTCGGAAGTTCTATATATCAAGAGGGCGACAGCATCGATCAAGTCAAAAGAAAATCATAATGCCGCCACCCTTATGATCCCTCAGTGTCTCAGTGTCTCCGTATCGAAATTATCTTTTTTTTTTCTTTATGAATGCACTCAAACATACAAAACAAGAATACAAATTAATACAGTCAACAAAATGTGCCGTAAAAGCTCAAAACAATACAAAAGAACAAAAAACAAAAACTTACTACAGCATTTTCACAACTATAATAATAATTGGTTGTGGAACTGAGTTTAGAATCTGTAAATATTTTCGCAATAGTATAAAAACCTACATGCATTGATACACTTAGATCTGCCTTGCAGAGTAAATTATTTAGAAAAAGTAATGATACGAAGATTCCGCACCTCAATACACTTACACGCGTCGACCTATCAGAGCCCTTCGACTGCCGGCAAGCATCCGCCTACACACCGCAAAAGGTATGGGCTATATATAGGGTTACAGTAACAGTATACAATACTAACCCGTTCCTTACGAGGAGCGTTCATGAATTTTACCATGCATATAAAAAATGACTTTTTTTTTCTTGTGGACGGCCTTGTTGGCTATTATTTAATAAGAAAATTTTCTTTGAATAATTAGTATTTTAGGCTATGTAAGCAAATATAAATAAACACTTACATGTGGAAAGTTACACCATCTTTTTTTGTTAATTTTATCCGTACGGTTTTTTACACGGTTTCACTACACAGGAAGGCACTTAAGAATGTTTTCTGAACGTCCGACTCTGCCGGCGGTTAAAGAAATACTGAATACGCGTCTGGCGGAGTTGGAGGTTTTGACGGAGTTGAAGTGTCATTAATTTTTTGGGTTCAGTTCAAATCTAAGTGTATTAAATAAACCAATGCCTACATGTATGTTTAATGTCAATTTCGACTAGTTTCTTCTCTTTGAAATTTATATACAAAAACACTGAAGTTATTTAAGTAGATAGTATACCGTAAATAATATAAAAGAATATATGATACCGTTAGTATACTGTACCAGAAGTAAAATAAGGGTAGGCACTTGAACTGGATTTTAAATTTATTTATTTATTTATTTAATTAGTGTGTACACATTAAGGTTACATATTTATGGTCCTGGACTGCCAAATAAGCTAAGAGCTGGGTATTGGTAGTCGTAAATTGTTATAAATATTAAAATATTACATACCACTACGGTATTGGAATTATTATGAATATTAAAACTACATACTAATAAACTATTGAAATTATTATAAATTATTAAAACATAACAAACTGAATATGAATATGAAAAATTAATATTAAAATACTACATACTAATGATAATGAAATATTGAAATTATTATAATTATTAAAACATTACAAGCTAAGAAAATATGAAAACTGTTATAGCATTAATACATTAAATACCAGAAAAGATTGAAATTGTTATAAATATTAAAACATTACAAACTATGTATGAAAATATTGAAATTATTATAAATATTAGAACTTTACATACCATGCAAGAGAATAATGAAATTTTAATAAGAGTATAATATGCAAAAGCATTCATAGAATGTAAAAAATGTGGCAAATTAATAATAATTAAAAAAAAGAGTTATTACTAAGGTATGGAAATGTCAAAATGAAAATTTAGCAATATCAAGTACAATATTTATGATTTCTGTGACAGATATTTCGTACTAAGAATATATTGAAATTGTTATGAATATTAAGAAAAATATAAATTATACAATAAATACAATAAATAATAAATTATAAACAATAAATAATAATAGATACCCAAATAATATACAAAAAAATAATAAATTACTCACAACCAGAATATATAAGCAGAATATTTGAGCAGAACTAAGTTATGAACTTGAGTAAGGCTTCTGATTCAATGATTCCTAAGTTCATTAAATGGTTGGTGTATGTGTTTTTAAATTTGCGCTTGTATGTGTCGTCCTTCCACTCTAACTTTAGCGTGTTGAAGATTTTAGGGGCCAGAACGGTATGAAACCTCTGTAGAAATGTTGTAGATGCTTTGAAAGTTAATTGTAAAATTCTGGGTTTGGCGTGTGTTATGTGCATTTTGTGTGGGAATGTATGTGTTTTTATTTTTAATGGTATACTCAGCAAGTCTCAAAATATAAATCTGTCGGATGCTTAGGAATTTGTATGCTTTATATAAGTTCACTGAGGGGTATGTATAATGTAGTCTGTTCATGTTTTTAATAATAATCTTATGAGCTCGTTCAGCAGTTATAGTTACCGATGCAGCAGCTCCACCCCATCCCAGGATCGCATAATTGATGACCGAGTGACAGAGCGCATAGTAAACAGATTTTAGTAATTTTTGATCCAGTATCTCCCTCAATTGTTGGAAGAGATACGTCAGTTTCCTAATTCTGTTTGTTAATCCTGATATGTGACTCTTCCAGTTCAGGTGCGTGTCTATTAATACACCCAAGTATTTAATATTGTCTACCGATTCCAAGCTCTCACACGTGCATGATGATATTCTTGGTTCATCATAAAAAACACGTGTGAGCATATAATTTTGGTACTAGGGACGGCAGTTTGTTGGAGTTTATAGAAAAGCGTACCTGTTTGGTTTTTGAAGCATTAAGCGTTAGTAAATTGGCATCTAGCCATATAATCGCTTTATTGAAGCCTTCTTGGGCATAACCAGTTGTGCTCTCCCACGTTTCTCCTTGAAACAATAGTACCGAATCATCAGCGAAGGTAATTATTTTACCTTTTTTTATTGTGTATTTCACAGAAATCGTTGATGTAAATGAGAAATAAAAGTGGTCCCAATACACTACCTTGGGGTACCCCATAATCTTCATTTGTTGTCAGATTACTGTGAAATTTGCTGATCCGTACTTTTTGTTTCCGGTTTGATAAGTAACTTACAAACCAATTTAGGGCAGTTCCTCTGATGCCTGTTTTTTCTAATTTTCTTTAGCAGGAGAGCATGAGGTACAGTATCAAATGCTTTCGCTAGGTCAAGGAAAATACCTAGACATTTCTTACCACAATCCAGGTTAACTGCTATATGTTCCGTGAGAGAAATGATGGCACCTTCGGTGTTTTTTTTTGGTCTAAAACCAAATTGGTTCTCTGAGAGGATTTTGTGATGCTCCAGGAAATATAAGAGTCGTTTTTTCATAAGTTTTTCCAGAATTTTTGAGAAGCAGTTTAGGATTGCTATAGGCCGGTAGTTGGAAGTCAAGAGTGGATCACCACCCTTGTGAATAGGACATATAATAGCCTCTTTAAGTGTGGTTGGAAAAATACCAGAAGAAAAACTTTGGTTGCATATATGTGCTAAGGGAGCTGATAAGTATGTTTTAAAATATTTTATTTAGTTTATTTGTGATGCAGTCACTTTTCCCGGAGCACTGTTTTGTTTAAGTTCATTTATGTAGAACTCGACTTCTTCTGAAGATGTTGGAGAGAGGAAGATAGAAGATACATTCTCAGTAATGCTGATTTGCGCAACAAGTTCTGCTTGACTTTTGTGCATCTGTTTCAGTTTTTTGTCTGCTAAAGTTTTGCCAATAAAAAACGATAATTTATTCATATTAATTTGAATACAAAAGTCAAGATCAAAGTATCTTTTTTATAAGCCGTGTATTTCTTATGTTTTTAATATCGTATTGTAGGAGTTCTTCAATTATAGGTGAGCATCGTGAGACAAAGGTCTACTTCCTGGGTTTTTTTATAAATATTTTAATATGTTTATAATGACAAATTAATCAAAACGAAAAAAACTAAACAAATGAGTTATCAGCCGTATCTAAGGAAACCGCTGCGCGCTCTACGCCTGTTTATATTATCGTTGTCAATTTTTACTATGCCAAGGGAACAGGAATCAAACCTTCCCTAGAACGTAGCCCTTATCCCTACATTAAGTATTAGATTTTAAAGTTTTTATAAAGGGAATTGTATAAATTAAATATTACCGTACTGGATTAACGCTTATTTTTATTTCCCAACTTTTGCACAAGACTAAATTTTTTTAAAAAACAAATTATTTTTTTCATTTTATATCCCTACAGAGATGAAGTAGATTTTTTTCAAATTCAGGAATATGGATATTCGAACGTTTACAGGGCTTATGACCTATCATTGGCTGGGTTAAATGGTTACTTTACGTACTACAACATTCCCCATTCCGCTTATTAGCGAATATCCACACCAGGTAACATTTTTGTTTTTGTATTTATGTTACGAGTCGAAAACCATTCACCAGCGCGTAACTAGCTCCATCTATGCATTGAAATTGAAGTTAAATCATTTACAGAATCATCAAGCAGAGTCGTCTGCAGGCGATTACTAGTAATTAATTTAACTCGGTCAGTCTTAATTACAAAAATGAAGTAATTTGCTAATAAATACTACGTAATCCCGCAGAAAATCGGCTGTAAACAAATCTTACCAAAATATTTTTTTCATCGTCTTGAAGATCATAGTGACTTGCGCCTGCGGTAGGCAATTGTGTCAACTGCGCATACCACATATTGGCGCATGCTTTGAAAGGAATTAAATTCTTCGCGCATGCGCACCAGAATTTCGGCCGGTAATTTGTGCGTTCACCGGTCGGGTCTGTGTCTGCGTGTGGTATTAAATTTAGCATCTTTCTACATAAAACAACTTTCAGACTTTTATTATCAATTTTATTTCTGTAGTTAGCAAACTTACAAAATAGTTATTTATAAAGATTGTAAATATAAAAAAATATCATTTACAATATATTATTTAGCACGCGTGCCTCATTTTGAATTTTATGGAAACTTTTAAGACTTTTGACTCTCCTGAAATTTCCTGAAAAGTACCGATTCTGTAAATATTGCGGCTCCTAAAAGATGTTCCGCAAAAACAAGCAAGAATGATTAAGGCTCTTGGAAGACATTCGCGGTGTATGGCCCAGACAGCTAGCCGAATCGCTGTCACAGTTGATAGCAGTGGTTGCTGCGTCCGTTGCCTCATTTCTGTGATCCTTACAAATTCAAATCACCGCACACCAAGGATTCTTCTTAGATGCCTTATAACGATGATGAATATAAGTTATGTTTATCAAATAAAAAACAAAATATTTTTTTATTGGAAATAGTACTTACAAATTGAAATATGGGCAAATATCATAAGATTGCATAGATTTCTTTTTTTATTTAAAAATATAAATAAATTTTTCAAGATGTGTTTTTTCCTCCCCCAGACTGCATGCCCTGTTTCAAAAGTCACCGCGCGCCACTGATACATACATAATGTATTTGTAATATTAGTACGAGTACGGACTTTTAGAATAGCGAAGTAGAAAATTGGATAAGAAAGAGATATGGGATTTTTCCAACAACTAAAACTTACATGTAGGACGGCTATGTTCGTTGCACCAGTAGGTAACTTCATCCAAGATCTCTTTATGGTAATATGGTTGGGGCTGGTTGCATCAAATTTAGAATAGAAATAAACTCAAAAGTTTAATTTTGGACGCATGGAGGAGCTTGAGTAGTAGAATCCATATTATGCTTTATATAGGGAGCGAATTCGGGATAAATATTTTAACTGTTAAAAATAAATCTATGCAATCTGACGATATTTGCATATTGAATTATTGTTTTTTTTTCAAAGAAACCTGTGCGTCGTCCGAAAATAGGAATCAAGTCGTGGCGGAGTGGGGATTCAAACCGTCGGATTTTAGATTTAAATACCGAGACGCTACTACTGCGCCGCCATCAGTTTAATTTAACTGATTCAATATATAAACTTTCTAATTGCCAAAAAAAGTATTTATTTTTGTTAATAATTGAAATGTTTATTTGATAGGAACGTCTACTGCTGTCTGTGCTACCGAGGCACGTCGCTATGGAAATGAAGGAGGACATTGCTGAGAACCCAAGACAAAAGGTGGAACAGTTCCACAAGATTTACATTCAACGTCACGAGAACGTCAGGTAAGTTCCTTAAAGTTCCGTTTGTGTATAGATTATATGGATGTTATCAAATAGGCAGTGATGAGGGGGAAAGTTGAAGGAAATCAAGTATCGATTGGGGCTGCAGCGCCGTCGAAGAAAGAGAGGGATATTAGGAAAACTTTTGAAGGGTTGATATCAATAACATACACATGTCAGCCATATCACCATTTTGATATTTTAATGTCTTTTTAATACTTTTCATAGATCTGTTTTATAAATTTATTCCTAAACATCACACATCACAAGTTTTTTGTTTTTTTTTTACATAAAAGAAACATTTGAGCCTTTATGATATAACTACTACCTGCTACCTACTCAAATATTTCAATTTCGGGCTGCTTTCAAATAACTGTGCCAGAAAGCAGGAAACCAGTTGTGCTGGAGTGGGATTCGAACCTAGACATTCTAATCCGCAATCCCCGAATCTACTGCTAGACAACCGAAGAACAAGGTATGATGACAATCATAAAAAAACATAATGGCCTATACGACAACACGCGCCGCCTGCGCCTAGAGAGTCTAATCCCCCTTATCCGCACCCGATGGTGCAGAGGGCACTGCATTAGTAAACTAACTATCTATGGGAAATAATAACAAAGTAACTACCAATAATTTTTCTAAGGTTTCTAAGGGCTACTATGCATGAGATCGCAGGTTCGGTTCCCGATGGAGTCGGTATGAAATGTTTATTTAAAGGGTTTCTCACATATATAAATATTTATTTTATGGTACTTTGGACTGGCACTGAAGGTTAAAACTGATCATAATAAAATAAACTGGTAATAAAATGGTCAAGATACACTACACTTGGTGTACCAATGCAGTAGTAGCGGTAGAGAACAGAGCATCGTACCTCATCACTTACGTATCAACGAACGCGGAATATCTGAATACTGTTTAATAAACTTACATGTTTATAAATTATGTTAATCAATATTTATCAGAATGCGAAATAATGGTTTTCATAAGTCAAATTTTATTTTTTAAATTATCTACTCGTTTGGTATCTACGACGTGCGACGTACCTACATATCCTACCTGCCTACCTTAATTTAACTGAGAATTAATTGTGATTATATAAAACTATGTTATGTGTTACTATTGGTTTATTCTATAGAAATAGAATTTACCTACACTACCTGGTTTCGGTTTTCATATATCATCTCCACTTCTAACTATGTTCTTTAAAACGCAATACTCAAATTACTTCCCTAGACCTCTACCCCTCTCAAGACTCCCCTGCCCCACCTCCCCTCAAGACCTCAGTACATCAACTGCCACCACTTAACAGGCAATTAATTATCAAACTTTTTTATATACCTACTTAGTATTTTACCATCACCACTGTTCCAAGATGTTTTTTTCTATGTTTTCTATTACTTCTCTGTATCAATATTTATGTTACCTTTGTGTCTAGATTCTTAAGTATTGCAATCTCATTTTTTCTGTTTTTTTTGTAAAACATCTGTATTCTAACTTAGTGTCTTTTCACCAGTCGATGGGAGAACTTTACTCCCGAAACCAGGTAGTGTAGGTAAATTCTATTTCTATAGAATAAACCAATAGTAACACATAACATCGTTTTATTTAATCATAATTCATTATGAAGTGTTACAAAGTGAATGCCGAATCAATCAACAAAATAACTGAGAATTGGCTAAAATATATTGCTACATAGCAATAAGTAAGCCCTCGTCAACTTAGGTACTGTGAGCGTACATAATGTTTTAAATTAATTTATTCTTTTATTTAGACTTGAAGTTATAAACAATAAATCAAATTACTCATATAATATGTAATGTACATACTTTGAAACGAGTTTACAATCACACAATGTTTAATGTATGAATTCTGTGAAGTTCGAAATTCATCTGAATAACAAGCCCCCTGCCGAGGTGGTTTTGAGGCACGTTATTGTTAGACCTCACAAGCAAACAACAGTAGTAATTAGCTGCATCTATTATTCAAGAAGTTTCGTGGTAGTACACAGGATTTACGTATTCGTTAGTAGCATTTTATGCAAAGTACATACTTAACAATTTTACCCATTGCAATCAACAAATTTTGAAAATAATTTACAACCGTAATTGATGAAAATATTGATGGCTTATCAACCTATGTGAAAAAACTAGTTTTTATATTTAAACTCTCTAGAACCATTTTAGATTAAAAAAACTTTTAAAACAAGTCTACTTCTCACTGTGCCAAACTTTACTAGAATATGGTTTAATAACATGGGGCGGCGCTAGCCTATATATTTTACACCAAATTGAGGTAGCTCTCAAATATATTCTTAAGGCACTTCTTGGGGTCCCAATCGGAACGCATACAGTGGAGGTGTTTAAGCGAGTGGGTGTCTTGAACGTCAGGCAACTGTACGGCAAGGCACTACTCGTTCACACATATAAATATGGTGGGACAAGGAATAAACTACCAAAAATAACAACGTCTTTTGGACAAAAAAGCCACGTCTTCCTATCTCCAAAAATATATAACACCCTTCCACTGTATGCAAAAAATGAAAAAGATGTAAAAAAAATCGCATCTTCGTAAAAAATTACATCTACGATTTGGGTCCCGAGAGGTGCCTTGAAATAATTACCCCACCTAAATAGCATATGTATATATAGTTCGCAGTGTTGTTATTGTAGGTACCTAATGCATTATTTTACTGTTCTTTCTTAAATGTATCATACTTGTAAATGTAAATCTTAGCTGTAAATGAATACCTCAACACGGGCTTTGCCCAGTGAGGTATTTGATTAAGAAAAAAAAAAGAAATATTTTAAATAAATACAAATACAAACACTCGTATACAATTCATTTTTTTTTCTTTTTTTTTCTTTTTTAGCTTGCCGCATCCTATCGGTTTTCTTGGAACAGGCAATTGCCCATTTAGAAACCGATAGCGCTGATCGGAGTTTTTCCATTTATCTTTGTATGTAGGTACTTATAATAGATCGGAGTATAATATACCACTGCACCAGTATTCAGTTTATCTACGATATTTATTATGTTATATGCCTATGTATCTAGATATTTAAGAAGCTCTAAATTGTACAACATTGTTATACGTTTGTTTAATAAATAAATCAAAATAAAATAAATTACAGGTTTTTCTATCTCTGTATTGAATAAATCACACAAATATTATTTTTTTTCATATATTTTTTTTAGCTGACTATAAATATTCCAATTTCTTGTTTATTTCAGGCATTATTATGATGTTATTTCGTAGGTTCCTTTAAATTATCTAAGATTTAGGATTTAAGAACCTGTTTACTGCACTGACTCCACCTGACTATGTGAGAAATAAAACAAATACAAATATAAAAATACCGCATCTTTTGAAATAAACCGAATAGAAAAAGACATACATTTGCTGGTTAAACAAATACAACTTTTTTTAAATCGCACTGAAAGACAATATCACAAAATTGCATCAGTAGTTTAAATCTTAAGAGAAAAATGTATTATTTTCAAAAGCCATATTTTCATTCAAAAGATGCCTATATGCAACAGAGTAAAATAACAGATGGATACGAAAAAAAAACCTATCAATCTACCCGCAAGAAGTACGCAATAGTATCAGTTTTGAATGGTTGTCAACAATATAGGATTAAATTACACAAGTTTCTACATCTAGAAGTACTTATTCTAGTCCCCTAAGCCTTCAGTTTGCCATTACTAATGCATTGATGTAGTGGAGCCATTTACGTGTTTACTGAACCAAGTCTCTACCGATATTGGTATCATACGGTTCAGGAGCAAATTAACAGTTTTGGGTTAACTGCGGCTTACCGCCCTCGTGCGGCTTAATTTTGAACTGCTTCGTACATATTGTAATAGTATTTGTCCGTCTCGTGGTGTACACTAAGAACTAATTTACCATCAATAATTAGAAATACGTTTTTTTTTCAAACATGTGGTGGTGGCTATTCGTTCTTAGGCCTCGTCAGGATGAGTAATTGGTTACCGGAAGATACCGGAAAAACGCACTTTTTGTAGTGTATGACTAGAAGTCTTTGGAAGTTAGAAGGTATGTAGTGATGTCTCTAGTTGACACTTTAAGATAATAGTTACACAGTTTAATTCCAAATAAAATTACTGCCATCACCTACATATGCTTGAATAATTTCTAACTTGTTAAAATCAAGTTAGTAAGAAAATTATGATATAATCATAAAACCTTATAATTTCTTTCAATAGCACACCCCACCAAAGGTTTTTTAAATACAAATATATTGTTTTCAATGTCGGGAAAACTTAGTTGGCGGTGGAAGTTTGTCAATTTACTCAAATTATATAAAGTTTAAAAAAAAATGAATTGCCTTAAAATAAACATTTTGATAAAAACATCTGTATTCTTAAATTAGAGACTTAAATACTCGAAAACGAAAAAGATGAAAGCGAATATTTTCAAGTTACGTAAGTACTTCAAGGCTACAAGTAATTAATTTTCGTTCAGAGTTTGAGATTGAGTTTTCACAAATAAACAGGTTGAAGTCGTACTTCATCTTAATACAACATAAAAATCGTAATCAAATATCACCGCTTTATTTCTTTTTCAAAAATAAATGGTCCTCAAATGAAATTCTTGCCCAAACAACTACCCACTTACTTTGTCTTTTCCCACACCCCGACAGTGAAAAGTTTTCCAAGATTCTTGAGGTCGTTAATATTAAGCGAGGAAGTCTTAGAGCAGACAAGGCTTCAAATTTATATTGAATTCCAATAATGACAAAGCAATCAACAAAAAAATTCTCTCACTTTTTTCATATTTAGGTAAGTTTTTCATTATAGTATCTCGAGTTCTTAAAATTACTAGGTACGAACTCCATTTTTTGTTTGAGAGTTAAACGAATGTAACTCGTACGTCATCACCATCTTTATTGTTTTTCCACTCCCTGTGTTTGGCTTTTGGCTGCCAGTTCACGTTTTCCAAGGTCCACATCCAAACAAAATAGGTTCAACCTCGCTTCTTGAATATTATGAAACCCAACTTATCCGAATTTATCATTGTGAACAAATGTGAGTTACGTATTCAATGAACCATGAAAAAATGAATAATGCAAAGAATTTTTAGGTATTTTGAGAGTGGTGACAACTGACAACGAACCATTAAAGTAGTGTTTGAAACCATTCCAAGTTTCGCCTAATATTTAATCGATGTTTAGGAAATTTTCTTTTTATTTTAGATGTATAAAGTTCTAGTACTATTAAACGCACTTGTAAAGACCGTCTCTGAAAGACCATTATTTTATCTCCGATAGTAAAGTTAAGCCAAAATCGAGTGTATTTATCTTTGTATACACTGTTCTCCAGTAAACGTGTTTCAAAACTCCCCCACATATTGTACTTTAAAAGGAAAATGTTGTCTACACTTTGAATAAATGTAAATATGAATCCAAACTATGTATTTAAATTATTTTAATATGGAATTTATTACATGAAGACAATTTGACCGTATGACGCTTCAGTACCAGTTCAAAATAGTAAAATATGAAATATTTTATGTGAAAAACAATATTTAAATACATATTTGATTTTACCACGTAGGGAAGTGTGTCAGGACAGAGTGGTATGGCGTTCTATTATCTCTGCCTACCATTATGGGGAAATTGCGTGATAGCTAGTGAGTTAGCTTATTTTTCATTTCTAAAAATTAATATTTTCATGCTTTAAATTCAGACTTATTTAGATAGATTAAAGCTCATTTGAAGGGTCATTAACTTGTATAATAAGCATTTACGTGTATGTTTTTGAGTAATGATAGTACTTCATTAATCTTTTAAATATTCTTTACAGTATCCTGTTCGCCGATATTTGTGGATTTACTACTCTCTCCGCCCAGTGCACCGCTGAGGAACTTGTTCGTCTTTTGAACGAGCTGTTCGCAAGGTAAGCTTAATTAGTACTTATTTGTTAGCTTGTTTTGTTATTAATTCAACGATAAACGATAAACCAACGCTTTATGAAAATTACCACAAATGAAGGGCGGTCCATAAATTCACGTAATGAAGAAGTTCTCGTTTAAAGGATCTGCAAAATGTAGTATGATTCAGCACATATGCTCCAAGACGGTAGAAATGTTTACAAAATCGATAATTTGTTGGTTTGCTATCCCAGACTCGTAAATAGAATTCTTTAGTTCACAGGTTACTTAAGCAGAACTTATCATCAATTTTATTTCAGGCCACTGAGAATTAAAGTAGAATGCGATTAGTTATGAAATTTTAGGTGAAGTATAAAAATAAAGCATTTTATAAAATTTGATATGCAATATTGTTCTATTTGTTTTAAATTAAAAACATTGGCATTAATTTAAAATATTTCGTGGTTAATTTTCAAATATCTACGAGCATCTGATGTAAAAATTCTTGATTTGACATCATTAAATTGTGGGAAAATACATTATCGTTCTTTTCTATGTTCGATAACTTTTTTCTGGTACGTCTTCGGGAACGGAACAATTTGGTGATCTGAGGAGGCAACTCACTCCCTCGGGTAGGGAAATACAAAAGAAATTCCTTTGATACGTATATAGGTACACAGAGGAGTGTGGATACAACTCATTACTGTATTTGTCAATGTTTATTTTGGGAAAATGCGATACCGAAGTTTGAAGGCCGACAGGAAAATTGCCATTATGCTCTACCGTTATTGCTTCTCAGCGATCTAATACGGGTATGCGTATATATTCTATATTTTCTAAATATGCATTGAAATTACTTGCTTTAACGTTAAATTTACTAAAAACATTTAAACTAAGTCTAGTCAAACTACAAAAACGCAAGTCTTAAGTAAAACCCGGTTTCTGTGACCACAATCGTATTTATTAGTAACATAAAGTTCTTTCTCGTAAATAAACTGTTTAAGGATTTTTGCGAGATAGAGATTCATGTTATTAAAAATATTATTTGGCTTTGACGAAACCCGGCATAACTCTAAACATACATTTTTATAGTTAGGCCTCTGTGATCCTAAAACCCAGAATTTACAGGAGCATTAATAAATATTAACATAATACTAATATAAAAAATTGAAATCATTTTAGATGAGTGCATAAATATACTATGCGTATGCAAAATCTAACTTAAATATATTTTAATCAGTTCATAAATACTTTTAGTAAATGACATCTCTACTGCATTCCTTAAAATACATGAGTCGGACGTCCCTGGCAATACTAGGCGTCCCGACTGTGAACACACTAAGTAGCTGCCTTAAAAAAGCTGCTTCAAAAGCATTTCTTGCGAACGCTTGCGTAGTGATTATTTTGTATGCGCAGGTACAACAATTTTTTTTATTTGTTTTTACATATACATAAGGTTTAATTCCCGCTAAACTGCTAAAACAGTTTTTAAGCAGGGAATTGCTCTCTATCACATTATTGGAATATAAAAATAAATTAATATTATACATAATTATACAATTTGAAAAATGAGGTTCACTAGATATTTTTTTAACACTTCTTTCGTCTTCTCTTTTTTTTTCTTCATCTAGTATTTTTTCTTCGGGAAGTCTGTTTAAGATACGTGGGATTATGCATGCCCTAGTCCTGTCTCCGTACACATTTCTGACTGTGCCAGGATGTAGAAGTCGAGGAAGGCCGAGAAAGACATGGCATGATCAAGTAAAACAAGTGCTTGAAAGTGGTTATTTAAGAAGTCGGAATAATTGACGTGCGTGCATGAGAAGATGTATGAATGTGGAGGAAGCAAGAGAAGTATGCCAGGACAGAGTGGTGTGGCGTTCTATCGTGATGGTTATTTAGTTAGTTAGTTAATTCATTGTTGAAAAAGTATAAAATTAATATTCTGAATATGAATTGAGCTGTCAAAACTCCCACCCTGTAGGCATTTTTCTTGGTTTACCTACATAAAATTTGAGCTTTTCAGATTGAAATTAAAACTAAGTTTTTAGAATGAAAATTTAAAAAAAAAAAATCCAATCATTGACTTTTCGAAGAATCCAATATTAAACATGCAAGAGTACAAATGTTTGAAAAATGCACAAAAAAAATTTTCATGTGTTTAATTAACGTGAAGATTTAATAATTATATGGCATGATCAAGTAGGTACAACAAATATTTGAAAGTGGTCATGTGAAAAGTCGGAATAATCGACGTGCATCCGTGAGAAGGTGTGGCGTTTTATCCTCTCTGCTTACCTCTTCGGGAAAATGGCGTGATGGTTACTTAGTTATTTGTACCAGGCTATGGCGATTGTCATTCAAACGTTATTTATCTACGGAAGGTTTTTTTTTTTAAATCTTATGATATTTGCACATAGTTCAATTTTTAAATACTATTTTCAATAAAGCTTAAGCGGCTTGTGCTTGAAAATAGGAATCGAGTCGTGTCGAAGTGGGGATTCGAACCGACGATCTTTGGACAAAGAGACTGCGACGCGCAACGCTACCCACTGGGCCACCAACCCCACCCGTTCCAAATTATTATATATACCGGTAATTATTATATTGATACACCAATCATACTTTCAAACTCTCAGAAAAGGGTAAATATCACATTATATGCATAACATCCGTAGCGTAATGGTTAAGCGCTGGACTCACGATACGGAGGTTCCGGGTTCGATTCCCGGTGAGAACTCAAAAAATCTAAAGTGATTTTTCTCAAGCCTGGGTATTTGTGACGTTGTTCCCCTCTGTAATTGGGCCTCCTGGCCTGTTGAGGTGGTTAAAAAAAAAAATAAAAAAATAACATAAACCAGTTCATCTAATTAATTGTTTTTTTTTAGAAATGCCTTAAAGGAAAAGAAGCGTTTTCAATCCCGCGCATATTGTTACAAATCGAAAAAAAAGTTGCGTAACTCTATCGTATCGAAATTAAGAAAATATAACGCAAACACGTGAATCTGACGAAATACAACATTTCGAAGGATGAAATAATGAATTCCAAGAATAATCTGAACAACGACCAATAGACCGAATCTGAACAATAGATCGATTTCGTCCAGAATGAAAAAAAAAGATCAAAGGAACAAGTGTCGAATACTTGAGATACCTAATTTAACTACTGTAAAATCTGTCGTTTCTCGGTACATTTAATGTCCTACCAATGTGAATTACGTACATACGTAATTTAGTAGAGGTGTAGATGATTTATAAATTTGAGCTCATTTTCTTCAAATTAAATCAATCGAGCGGAACCGGGTAAAATCTTACTTATCAATATACAAAAGAACATTAATATTAGAATTGAATTTAAAAATCCTTCTAACTCCGTTTGCATTCTTCCTCTTTTCCTAAATTTAATCTTTGTTTCTTTGTTTTTATTGTTGAGAACACTTGACACAAAATTAAATGATTCTCATTTTAAGAACAAAACGATTTCTCGCTTGTTTGAAATCTGATTTATAACAACTTAGGTATATATTTTAAGTGCTCTCTTGGAAAAATTAGTTTTTCAACTTACGTTATTTTAATTCTGGGACGCAATCATCATTTTTAAAAATACGCATTGAACATATTACCGGACATTAAAAAGTTTACAAATTTAAACTTTGTTATCTCACGATCATCGAGAAATAACTCAATAGTTAAAGCCTTTATTCCTAAACAAATTAAGGCGTAGTTTTGAAGAAAGCCTCTCTTTCTATGCATTTACATTATTATTTACGATTGAATCTGTGCCTCCTGTGATGAGTGATTTAAGTCGTGTGATTTTTTGATATTTTACAAAGAAATTATCACAAAAATGCTCTTTTTTGGTCTTACTCGCGTACATCTGCTTTAGTTTTGGAGATAGTTTGGTGCAAAGTGATATAACTGTCAGGATTTTGGTAAAAAAATCGTGAATATAGATATATGTCAAGTTGAAACCCCTTTAAGTAATTTCTCTACAGATTGTTTTTCGTGCTTCGTAGTATAAAAGCGATTATGTTCATTTTCACATTTTTATTTTCAGTATATTTATCCTGAATATGGATATATCACTTTTTGACCAATTTTTCTCAATAGTGATTAGGGTACAATAATTCTTACATTAGGATACAACTTTTTTACTTCTTGTATATCAGTTTACTTAAAGACAACTTATAGGTGCAATATAATTTAACTGTCTTTTTAACATTTGACACGTAATTTAAACACATATTGGAAATAAATAAGGTACAACTTACAGGTTTTTCATAATATTTACCATTAAAATTAAAATGCACAGTGAAAGTTTTTATCTACAAAAGAAGGTACTTATGCGTAACCTAGTCCCCTTAGTTCTAGGAACTAGAATTTTTAAAATATTTTTTTTGTTCTCCTGTAAAATGTTGATTTTTTACTTGTATCACTTATCACAGGAGACACTAAAGAAATAAATGATTTTTCCGAAATCGTATTTTAAAATTTAACTGTCACATACATAAAATAATTGGACGACAACATTGCATACAAAATTTATTTGGAAGCTAATGCCGTCAAATTGTACGATATTCAAATATAGTTTATTATCTGTTTATTGTATAAAAAAATCAATAAAAATTAAATATTTTGTCCCCATAATTAATTTTCTTTTGATTAATTTTAAGATCAATTATCTCAGTTTATTTTCCCTCCATTATTGAAGTACAACCTCCTTGGTACCTTCTTTTTATTAAGATTGTCAAATTTCTAAAAATGAGTCCAGTAAAATATATTTAAAAAAACATTTTCTATTTCTGTTGTTATAAAAATTAAAAGACAAAAAAAATCCAGTGAACAAACTATTAAAAAAAACAAAAAAGGCGTTAAATGAAGTAAATAGTATATATAACACGAAAGTTGTACTAAAAATTTTAAGTACCTAGTTTTGTTTCAGACATCTCAGTGGTCCCACTTCTGTAACGATTCTATTTTTTTAAACAACATTATTAGTACAGATGTATTGTAGTTTCTCACGTGTATGATAACACAAGCTGCCAATAATATTTTTTTCGGCTGAAATAATTTCAGGAACTTTGTAGTTCATGGAATATAATATTTCTGAAAAATTTCTCTTCTTGGCTTCTTGTTCTCTCTCAGCAATCCTCAGAAATCCTCGGACATCCTACTCCTTATTTATAGTTTTGCGGTAAGGGCTATTTCACCCCTCAATCATATTTTTTTTAATTAGACTTTTTTTAAATGTAATAAAATATCAAAAACGCTTTTTTAACTACTACTATGAAAGCGGGAAAACTTAACATATGCATTGCAATTTAAACGGGATAAAGGTTGTTTTTACGGCGAAGTAATTTGCCAATTTACAACAAAATAATTCACCGGCCTGCTCCCCCCTCCCATCCGGACCTTTTCACCCTTATTTGCTGCACTTTAGTAAATCAAAATCCTCCAAATAATATTTCTTACATAGCCAAGAAACTACATAAATCTTTCTTGTCTACTTTTATTTTACTTTTACAAAGTATTAGGAATTCTTTCAATCCATTTTAAATTAATTTTTCTAAAACACACCCACTTAAAGATGATTTATAGGCTCTCATCCGTATGTCTTCAAAGGAATGCCGTATACGAGAAACCATAAACATAAATCACATTTTGTAAACATTTTATTCAAATTCGCAAAGAATGTAACTGTACACATATTTATAACTATTTATATATATAGGTTTTTCTTGATTTCTTTGATAAGGTTTTTTGATGCTCGAACTAGGTAGATGCTATTTAAGAGAGAGAGAGATGCTATTTATTTCACATTTCACATTACATTACATATATATTACATTATTTTAAATATTTACATAACATATAAATACTAGGTACATATCATATACTACATATAACATTAATAATAATAACATAACAACCCATCCAGTACATCACCACCGCTGAACAAGTCAATAGACTGATTCTCTCAGTGTTGTATGTACTAGATGTGTCTTTACGTCTATAATTTAACATTTAAGGACATATACAGACTGAATGCCTTTTAGAAATGACATATTTATAAAGAACAAAAAATATATATAAATTGCTACAGTTAACTCAACTTACACTAAACAATTTTGTAAACACATTTTAAAATGCCTTTTAGAAATGACCTATGAAGAAAATGTCTGAAAATGAAACAATTCAGCAAAAACATATAAAGACAGAATGCCTTTTAGAAATGACATATTTATAAAGAACAAAAAATATAAATAAATTGCTACAGTTAACTAAATTACACTAAGCAATATAAAAATAACATTTGAAGATGCCTTATAGAAATGACCTATAAAGAAAAAATGTCTGAAAATGAATCAACTTAGCCAATCAATATTTTAAAATATAACTGATTATAGAGAAAAATAAAAATAAAAATTTTACCACTGCAGGCTCCCATCTATATGCAATTTAGAAATTACCTATTGTAAAATAATAAATTAAGAAAAATTAAAAAAAAGAAAACTAATTTATTATATTGTTTACATTTATGTCAAGCAGAGTTTGACGGCAATGCTGCCTACCAACACATATAGAAGCCATTCTTTAAATTTGCTTAGAAGCGGTTTTATACTTAAACTTTTCCATTGCGGATTAATACTGTTATACAGTTTTGGGCCCAAGAATATATAACACCTCTGAAAGAATGTAGTCCTAGTTTTTGGTGTTACAACATAATTGTTAAGACGCAGGCGTGTACTATACTCATGTTCGGGGAAAATATGTAGCTTTGGATGAAGATGAATATATTTAACTAATTTATGCATATAGATTTGTCTCACGTCCAGTAATCCACATTCCGTGAACAGAATGTCACTAGAAAACCTATATGGCTTTCGGTAGAGTACCCTGAGGACTGCTCTTTGGGCCTTCTCTACAGGATCTATATGTGTTGCAGTGCTCCTCCCCAGCCAGCCTAACATTCCATAGCTTACAATCGAATGGCATAACCCATAGTACACTATTTTCCTTAAATTTGTCATCGAGAGCCATACGAATCTGCCTATAAAAGTAAATTTTTTTTCGAACTCTCTTAGCCAATTGTTCAGTGTGCTTGCTCCATGTTAAATGTTGATCGATTGTTACACCTAAGTACTTAATGTGCTCGACCTTTTCAAGGGAGTCGCAATTACAAACATTAGTATTATTTACAGTTGTGTGTATTTTTATATCTAATTGAAAATTTGGTTGCGTTCGATTATTGATGGAGAGTAGCACATATATTTTGTCTTAAGGACGTTTAGCGTTAGTAAATTGATGCTAACTAACTAACCATTACGGCATTTCTCCGAAGGAGTAGACAGAGATGATACGTCTCCGTCCTGACACACTTCATTTGTATCTTCCCCGTTATAATTCTTCTCATGCACCGATAGTGCCAACTTTACACATGACAACTTTCAAGTCCCTACATGTGTCTAAACATTCCATGAGTTCTTAGACCTTCCTCGACTTCTGCGCCCACGCACACTTTATTTTTACTTCTTGTAGCCTTTTTTTCATTATTCATATGCTCCGCATGACTCACCGTCGTAAAAGCCGTTTCTTTTTAAATGTACATAGATACTAAATACGAAATATATCTACGATTGTACATACAAATACTGGATTACTTTGTTATTTCATCCTAAAAGTTTAGTTACGGTGTATACAAAAACAAAAATGATATTATCTTGACTTGGTTCTCGGCGTCCTGGTCGTCCACTGTTGACAATTCGTCGACAATTTGCGTCAGAGCTGCGGAACGTGGACTGGAGGATGCACAGGAGCTGGCGGCCGATCGCTTGGCCTGTAGGCAGTTTGTGGAATCCATATGCTCCACATATAGGGAGCGTATATGTTATGGTATGATGATGATGATAATCTTGACAGTTTTATAGTCACAAGTAAACATTTTGTTTGACAATGTTTAAATTTTTAATTTTAAACGTACCTAAATGATTGGGGATTGAGGATATAGGTAGGCCCAGGAAATTGATTAGATTAAATTAGATAAAGGATGTTTAGGATGGGTTAGGAAGAAAGTAAGGTATTACAGAGCTGGTTTCCTCCCAGAGTTACCGGCAACAAACCATTCCCCAGTAATTACTCTTGGCGAACCTATCAGCGCACCCATATACCTATGGGATATTTAGATTTTAGACTAACTGGATTCAAATCTTAATCACTGCACTAGTGTTTTTATTTATTTTTTTAATATACACCGTGTAACAAAACTCGATAAACAAGTGGAGAAATATAACTTTTTTGCTTTAATTGATACTAGCCATAAAGAAAACAAGAGCCAAAATCGAAATTTTTTGGAAGTATTTTAAAACCTTTTTAAAAAAAAAAATATTTTTTATGCTCAGATTCAAAAATTATAATTCAACTCCTAATATGACGTAGATTCACCAGTTTTCAGATTGTACTACGAGTTTAATTACTCCATGTTTTCACCTTGTATATTATGCATCAGTACCTCAAGATATACGTAAATGCTGAAAATTACACTACTATTAAAACATTTTTTTTTGCGAAAATGTATCCTTCTATAGGCTACTAGGCATATACTTGTTCGCTGTATATTGAAGGAACTAAACATTTAGTACTACTTCTTATTAAAAAATTCAACGAAGCGGAAGCATTGGCCAATATACAGAATTCCCATTTCCGTTTCGTTACATCATACCAACATGTATACAGAATACTACGAGAGCCATCAGTATCACAAAGCCACCAATTAATTGGCCTGTCTATCAATTCGTACGTATTGAAAGGTTCCAAACAGTGTTTCATACAACTCCGAAAGTAAAACGTGTTCATAGAAACTTGAAGAAAACGCCGTTAAAAATATCCATACAATCAATTCGGAATACTATTTTTTATTTTTTTATTTAATGTTAAAAAAAATTTTTTACAAAAAAACACATATTAAATACACAAATACATTTTTTTTAAATAAACGAAAATCCCACAAAGGCATAACCTGTTCGTGGGTATACCAAGTTGGTATATTATTCCTATACACGTTGTTAGCAGGTACATTTACAAACGAAATTAATTTCTTCATTATTCAGTAACTTATTCCGTATTTCAAACCTTTACTTGTTATTGAAAAAAAACAAACAATAAAATAAGTTCAATGAGATTGAAATGGATAGCGAATTAGGCCTACCATACGTGAGGTCGCAGGTTCCATTCCCGACGGGGTCAATATAAAATATTTTCTTGAAAGTGGTTTTATTTCATGCGTGATACCTTGGATCAGCGCTGAAGCGTAAGAATGATAACAAATTATCAATATTCACTACAGCAAAACAAATAGGGCACCACAATGATACACTTGGTATATCATCATAGTGCCCTATTCACCATTAGGCGCAGTGCATTCTCAACTATAACTTTAATGTGAAAAATCTAATTTAAATCAATATTTCATTTTGACGCTCTCGGGAGTCGTACCCGCGACCTATTGTATCGTAGCCTAATTCGCTATCCATTTCACCGCGAGGCGGACTTATTTTACTGTTGGTTTTTTTTTCAATAACAAGTAAAGGTTTGAAATACGGAATAAGTTACTGGATAATAAAGAAATCCATTTCGTTTGTAAATGTACCTACTAACAAAATAACTCACCTACCTACCCCAAAGGGCTTATAACTTGAAATTTTCAGTGAATGTTGAAAAATAAATCTAAAAATTACAAAGCCATTGGTGTAATCCATTTAGAAATCGCACAATTAGTAAGAGAGATACAATCATTTAAAATTTGGATTTTATATGCGATCGGTGACGTCACAGATCGTACTTAATAAAAAATCTTGTACATCGTAATGATTGTATATTCCGAGTGTACGATTTAGTTAGTTAGGGGGTTTTTACAGTACATAATATTATTATTAATAGTATGAACAGAGGGAATGGAAAACCAATATGCTAATGTACCCGTTTTTATCAATCCCGAATGTCTTTTTGTCATTTCATCATTGACAATATCATTTTTGGAAATATTCGTACCAAAATATATTTTTCCCTGAAGGGTACTATGCAGTGAAGCGAGCCACTCCTATCACGCGTGAACCTTCCGGTTACAACCTATTGTAGCTCATTTATTCACCAACTATTTTATACCCCAAATGTATTTTTTCGAGTGGAATTATTTTTCTTCGGTGAATTCCTTGTATTCATTTCTTTCGCTAAATTGTAAGATGAGACTTAAAAAGAAGAGTGAAACATTACCGACATAAATAAAATTTTTTTATCTCCTTTTTTTCAAATTTTGCAAATTTTGCTCTTAGATGCCAATTTACAAAATATTTATGATTAATTAATTAATCAACGTTTTCATGAGAACATTTCAAGGGCTCTGAACAGTTTCCAAGATAATAATATTATAAACAGTAATTTTAATTTAATTTAATTTTTCAAAAATTTAAAAATGAAATTTGAAGATAAAGATAATTAAGCCTAATTACCTTCAATAGAAAAGATTGATGCAGTGATACAAAGTGTGTCATTTAGTGTATCATTGAACAGTTACAGGTGACCGCTATCACGGTACGTTGGAAAACTTTTGTTTCCGAAAGGAAAACGTCCTACATTTTGAAGTTATGTGAATAGTAATGAATATTTGAAATTTGTGAAAAATAACAAAATCAAATACAAGAGCTTCTTCGTAAAAAAAATATTTAAAAACGGAGTAAACGGACGCTTCAAAAGCACCCGTCTCCTAAGCGCACAAAAAGGGTCGTACTGAATATGTAGTTGATGCGTAGAACCATAGAAGTGGCTATGTACTTTTTTATATTTTAGGCGCTAGTTACATCAAAACTTGGTTAAAAACCCTTGAAATCCTACCATATAATGACATGTTTTGGCAGGAAATTGCGATTACGATGTTTTAAAAATTCATTACGGATATTATAATGATAACGAAAATTCAAAAATAAATTATCGTACCTAAGATATAAAATCACCGTCATAATTTTTTTAAATGGTCCAGTAGCACATTGGATAAATTAGATATAATGAACTTGTGGTTCCAACAAAACAGTGACACATTACACACAGCTCATGCTACGATGCAAATTTATGGGAAAAAAATTCCTGGCACAAAAAATATCAAATAATCGTGTTAAAAATTCCAATATTTTTACAAAACTACAAGTAGCTCATGCGAATACATGAATCATTTTCACACTTACGGATAAATTTACGGTTTCGTTTAGCTGTGCGTTACATGATACAATTCAAAATCAGTGGCATCGCAGGCGATCCATCCAGCCCGTGTAAAATGATATAGGCAGTTTTCAAACGGTAAAACTTTCAAGATATAAGCTTCACATAAATCCTTAACCTTAATTATAAAATATTTAAAATAAGATGTTCAGTTCCAGAATGTGCAAATGCAAAGTGCATTTTTCGTTTTTTTCAATACATTTTGAACACCAAGAAATTGATACTGAAACGCCGCGCCGCGCGCCGCGCCGCCCTGCAGGAACGCCGCCCTGCAGGAACGCCGCTGTTAGTAATTTCCCTGAATCCTAGTTTTTTTATTTTAAGTATCTGTTTTTCGTAAAATAAAGGGTCAGTCAGTTGATATCAAAACTTCCCAAAAAATTGATGAGACTTAAACGCTCTTTTATATCGTTCATATTACTTTTACGAAAACGTTTTTACTTTCTATGTACACAACGTATTTTTCTGCAAGGTGCTTTTCATTATCTTCCACAATATTCCCGCCAAATATGATTGCAATTAATATCGTTTATTATCCGACCTTTCATGTATTTTCATTGACAGTTTTCAACCTACAAAGCCTGAATCTTTTCCAAATTTTCCTGGTACTAAGCAATTCAGAAAGCTGTGTTTGGTGATGGATGGATCCTGCCTTAACTGCTCCAAATAACCGCGGGGTCATTCTCATTAGTTTGTTTCCCTTGTCATTTGTAAAGTGGTCAGTCCTTTGATTTCTAGAACTCTGGAAACGAATGTGGATTATCCAGGCGTTTACAGGGCTTATGACCTGTCATTGGCTGGGTTAAGTGTCCACTTGATGTATTATAACATTCTCCATTCCGCCCATCATCTGCCGGAAGTTTTATAAGTATGATATAACACAGAACATTTCACATTTGATGACATTTTTCGTAATTTTCTGACATTTCTTTTGTATAAGTAATTATACAATCACATCTCAAATGCTTCTTGTCTATATTCTTCTCTCTGGCCAATGCAGCAGGATAATCCGTACACAACAAGTAACCAATTGCTTTCAGAGCCTCAAATTTGTAAATCGTCGATGGTTTGAAATATTGATTTGTTCTAAGATAGTCTTCAATTCGCAGGTTCGACCGCCTCGCGGCTGAGCACCACTGCCTCCGTATAAAGCTCCTCGGAGACTGCTACTACTGCGTGAGTGGACTGCCCGAGGCCAGGGAAGATCACGCCAGGTGCTGTGTGGAAATGGGACTCGACATGATTGATGCGATTGACTAATTAGTTTGGCACATTGAAGGTAAGTCCTAAAAAAATAGGTTCAAGATAAAAAACAAACATCCAAAAAATGTTTTTTTTTTTGTGTAACTGGCATAAATTAATTAATATCTAGGTCTAACAAAAGTTAGAAACTGATTCAAAGTGTATAAAAAATACCCTTTTCATAGTAAAAGATTGCTTAAATGTTGGATTTAACCAAGCATCAATCTTTCAAATGGCAATATCTCACAACTAGTAAAGTGTTGGTCACAACCTTTTATCACCACTCAACGATAATATTATTTTTCTTCTTTATGACTGTTTTTTTCTTTAAAAATGCTGAAATGGCAACGTTGCGTGATTATATCTGTAAATTTATTAATATACAATGTAAAGTATCCAATGAAAAATTACGAAACCACTGCCGCTGGTGGTGTAACCATTAATTTGTCAATCAGTCACGTAAGTAAGCGTAAGTAAAGTTGTTCAATAAGATTGGGTTTAAGTTCGGGAAGTTTCTATCGAAGCCAACGTAGCATCTTAGGTTTTTTTTACACTGGAACCAATGTTTAAAAGGTTACATTTTGCTTATAAAAAGGGTTTCGCTCATAAAAAGGATTTTTTAATGCGTTTTACAGTTTAAATGAGTAGTTGGCTTGATGAATCGTAATATAAAATATATTATATTCTAATAGCAAGGCTAATAGATATTGCAATGATCACAGTTTCATATTCTCAGTTGAGCACGAAGTAAACCTAAAGTACCGAAATATACCTACATACTAAAAACTCTTTATATTGTAAGTAAATTAATATAAAAATCTTCGTAAAGAAGGTATCTAACATGTTAATTATTTAATTGATATTCATATTGGTGAAATAATAAAATAACCTACTATCTTCAAGAAGAGCAAAATTTATTAATTTGCTCGGATTTTCATGATGGCGTCACATTTATAAAAATTGATTTTGTCAGGTACCTCTAGATCAATACCCCTTTGGAATGAATTTCAACAGAAAGAAAATTTCTCGTTTAATTTCACTGGGAAACGAAATTCGAGTTTTAGTGGAAATAAATATTATCATTCTGTCAACTTTGATAGGCATTTTTACATCTTAAGGTAGATTTCATTATTCTGAAAGTATTTGATCATTGAAGCAATACATATTTATTTTTTTAATCCCTCAATCTGAACTTGACGTTATTTCTTTGGTAAAAATAACTTACCTTTACATTGAAAATATCCATGAATATTGAAGAATTTTTTAAAACCAATTCTACGCAAAAACTATTGTTTAATATACTCAATCAGACAGAGAAAAAGAGCCGATAAAAATGGTATGTACTTAAAACAGTATTTAACCATTTTTAATGTCGTGAGGTCGAAAAGCCTTAAGTATATTAAAATAACAAAATAGCGAAGTCAGAACATTGCAAAAAATAAATTGGGGTATTGGAAATACGATAAACCATTCACCTTTTAGTTCAAAAAAGCTCACTTTCTTTTTCTCTACATCTAAGCAGGTTCTTTACTTCAAAAATATGTTACTCAAAATAATACTAAAAATAAAATCTTTTAAATATATTATTATCCATCTCTTGGCCACAAAATCAACTTGAATTTAAATTTTCACATTTTTATGTGCCTACTTCCCAACAAATTTTCAGATTAACATTTAATAAAAAAAATATCTGATTTAATTACACGTAGTGAAATAATTTCATAATCATTCATATTATCTCCCTAAGTGAAGCGCATGAATTGCACTAACTGCCAGTTCCACGTCTCGTGGTTCTCATCTGCAGACGAAAATAATTCATTCAGGTCATGCCATGTCTTTCTGAAATTCAATTAATTTAAACTGATATTATTATTTTGTTTCAGCTTGGTTCGTGAAGTGATGGCTGTTAACGTAAACATGAGGGTTGGAATTCACACTGGGAGGGTGCACTGCGGAGTCCTGGGACTCCGAAAATGGCAGTTTGACGTTTGGTCGAACGACGTCACTCTCGCTAATTACATGGAGAGCGGAGGCCTACCTGGGTGAGTCCATTTTCAACAACACCCCTCAAGTTCAGGGCAAACTTTTAGTTTGGCTGTTTTAAACCTCTTCCTCATCGTGGTATAATGCTTAATGCATGAGATATGAAATATTTTGTGTATTTTAACACGCATTTATAATCTTGTAGTTTAAGAAATATTATAAGCATGTAATCTTGTATGCGGATTTGTAAATATATTTTTTTTATATTAGAACGAAGAAGTTTAGACGTATATTTAGGATATTTCATAATTTGTTATATATAAAGAGATCTTTAATAGACTGACGAGTAGTTGCGTATTATTCTATAAACATCATTATGTTACAAAATTTCAACTGTGCAGTTGTGCTTTAAAATGAATAACAACTTACAAAGTATTATTTGCTACTTTGTAAGCAAAAATACTACGATGTTTGTCTATCCCGCTTTTCTTTGTGCTATGTAGCAATCGTAATCAAGAAATATGTAAGGTGAAGGGGGAGTTAAGGGTTACTATCTTAATACTAACCCTATTGTGATGTTACGGATTAATTAGAAAATTTGATGCTTCTGGATTAACTTATCACATATCAATTGTATAATGAACTAAAGACAACGTGAAGATATTGCGTGTTTGATACAAGTCTTATGGGGAACCCTGTTCGTGTTACTTATCTTTAATTTATTCCTGATGTATTAATGCACGAAAAAAAGAAAATTTTATCGAAATAAAAATATCTCTCTTCAACACATAGTTGACAGCAGTATATTTATTATTTTTATAGTTTGATTGTACCTACATGGGTATATTCAATAGATTAAATTATTTGTTTATTATACTGCCTACCACGATTAAAAACTCTGTGCACGCCACTGGACACGTGTATTATAATATATGAAAAAAAATTTATTTGAACCAATAGTAAAACGCCTTATGTAATAAAAAAATGAGTCAGATGTTCAGAAAACTGTAGTCTATCAAAAGACACGCTAAATATTATGTTTATTTTTAAGCTCTATCGTCCTTTCCAGCCACGGCGTCGATTTGTTATTTGATTATTACATTCTTAAAAGCATTCAGTATATCAATATCTACTTAAACGTTTACATTTTTAAAAAAACATTAAATGTAAAAGAAGCATTAGTGCACTTTTGGAAGTCAGATACACTAACTTACAAACAGTAAGTTGATACTAGAACTGCTGGAGGTATTAATTATACTAGCCCTTTCACTAGATTGACGTTGGCACAAAAGAACCATACATTTTTAGCCCCTAAATTTTTCAAAATATAGCTAACAAACATAAAGACTTCCAAAAATTTAAATTCATTTAAAACGGGAATGTGCATGATTGGCTGATGCATGGGAGTGGGGAAAGGGTTGCTGATCTATTTAAAATCCAAACCTGATACTGAAGAAACACAACAGAATTATAATTTTTTTCAAGCATTTCATAAAAAAAATATTTAAAAAAATCATATAACAAAATCGTCTCTATATACGATGTAGATTCACCAGTTTCCGGGTTGTACTACGAGTTTTGTTAAACCTTGTATGCATTTTTGAAATCCGCTTATATATGTACTTGTACTTGTATGTGTACTTTTTAATTAGGTAACATTATGTTAAATTTTCAAATATCTAATATTATATTATTACGGGCTTTATTGTAAATATTTCAGTTCGACACGGGATTATACATAATGAACCGAAATATAAACATTCTAAAATGTAAAAATATTTATGTAATAAATAAAATATTAACGATGATTTTGGTTTTGCAGACGAGTGCATATAACGAAGGAGACTTACGATTGCCTGGGAGACGACTACAAAGTAGAGCCGGGAAATGGAGGAGACAGGAACCACTACTTGAAAGATCACAACATAGAGACTTACCTCATTGTTCCAGATGACACTTGCCGCGCGGTAAGTTCATGCTACATCATATCGTTCCATGAATACAGCATCGCACCATGAATTCTGTACTGCGCCAACTCGTAATTTGTTAAATGAACTGAGAATACCACGATACAGCTCTCACCGACAGACCGCGACCGCCACAGTTCTGTTCAAGAAACGTGTTTGTATATCTTTTCTACGCCGAGATATTAAATTTTAAAAAATCCTTTTTCAATAAAAAATAAAAACACATTTGTTAAAAAAAAAAATCTATGCAATCTATATTTGCACATATTTCGATTTGTAAATACTATTTTCAATAAAACCTAAGCGGCTTGAGATTGAAAATAGGAATCGTGTCGTGTCGAAGTGGGTATTCGAACCGACGATCTTTGGACTCAGAGACCGCGGCCTTACCACTGGGCCACCACCCGTTCATTTTTCCAACTTCAAAGTTGACTTTTTTGAGTTAGTGCAGTTTAGTAGGTATTCATGGTGCGATTTAATAAAATATATAATATATATATATATGTTTTTATACCATTTTATACCATTCATACCGTCTCCAAGCAAAGCGATTGGCCTCTAGTTCTGGAATGTCTTTTCAAGTCCGGTCCGCATCCCGTACTTCTGACGAATTATCAGCAATAGACGTCCAGGACGCTGGGAAGAGGATACCTTGTAAAATAGTTAAGCGTTGGAAAGGCTCTAGGTAGACATTTATAGTATATGACCCAGACATCTAAATCGCCTTCACCTGATGATAGTTGGCATCAATGGTTGCTGCGTCCGTCGTCTCACCTCTGTGTTTCTTTATTATGATCTGTCGTGAAAAAGTAAATGACATATCATGCTATTAACGTTCGTGTACACAATTTATCCGAATAAGGACGAGTACGAACTGAAATGTCAGTTTTCGCTTTTTTACAATTTGTAACATTATACGCCATATATTTTGACATAACACTTTTTATGGGTACAAAATATGAGCAAATATTTATTTTCCAAATTTTTAGGCGGAAAACCTGACTGACAGTACAAATCTCAAACGGTTCTAGAAAATTTAAACGTCCTTTTTCATGCGAAAATTGCGTTTCAGCGCAATTTTGTGATGACGTCATGTAAAACGTTTCTGTTTTAAAATGTTTCTTTGAAATTTGACTTTCAAAAACAACATATTTAGGTACCAAGTAAATTTAGTACGATTTTCAAATTCAAATAGATTTTTTAGATAATACGAGTAGTTTTGCTTAAAAAATAACTAATAGAATTCTTTATACAAGTAATATAATTAATTTTTATTTTTATTGCCTAATTGGCAATTTCTTCCTGGTAACCAATATAATAAATTAGTGCAGGTATTTTACTTTTTTTTTCATTACTTACATATATTATAACATTCAATGTCTGCCTAGGATAGAAAGGAGGTCAAAACAGGAGTAAAATTTAAGATGGGAAATGTTTTTTCAGCCGGTTTTTTAAAAGAGGTGATTGTTTCGGCTTCCTTTATAGTATTGGGAGTTGATTTCATAGTCGAGCCGCATGCACTGTAAAAGACTTGGAGTAGATGGAAGAACTATGAGCAGGTATCAGGAGTGTATTTTGATCACGTGATCGAAGAGGTAATCCACGAATTGACCATTCATTAAACTTTTATTGCTGGTAAAGTGGGACTTTAGGATTGTCCAGTACAATGTACAAAAGCGTAATAATATGTAATTCTCTCCGATGCCTAATTTTGGGCCATTTAAGCTGCTTACTGTAATCAGAAATATGGTCATATTTACGAAGCCCAAAAATGTACCTAATGCAGGTATTTTGTAATCGTTCCATAATATGTTGGTAGACGCAGTAATCTTAAGACCTTAAACATTCAGTATTTATAATCCGGGTTCAAGCAATAAGCCTGTCAATTTTTGATCATATTATTATCAGCTTGTTTTTGCAAAACCATGGTTTTTGTTTTTAATAGTCCTAACGGATTAGCACTGAACGTTTAAATTATAAGTTGATTATTGAATAATCTCATTAAAAATGTAAAAAACATTAAAAGAATATATCAAGCGTAGTCTTATTTTATCACTTTTTTCCCTGGTCAAAAATTTATTTTAATTTGTTAATCAAATAAAATGGATTGGAAACAGTATTCGGAAAACTAATTATTTCAATTTAATTAAACACTGAAATTGAGATATAAAGTAACAGACAAACAATATAGGGTTACAAGTAATTCTAGTGTCTAACTTCTAACTTATTATTTTAGTCATTTTATTATATGTATTTTCTACCAAAAACTTTTAATTTTCTTTATTTAAACTACTATATTAATTTTATACTAAGTATCAAACAACCTAGAATTTGATTTTAGTTTGCGAAGCGCCTCATAAAAATCCATTAGTATATTACCTTCGAACAACTATTTCGATGATTATTAATCAGTAAAATTTCACCCGATTGCGTAAAATCAGGCGCAATATTTTATTTTCATAAATTTCTGTTCGGTTGATTGCGTAAATTCAGGCGCATCAAGTAATTCCCTTTTTTTTTCTCTACAGATTACTAATAATTCCATTTATTTTGTAGGTAAAACCAGGCTGGTTTGATATTTGTACTCGTATATTCAATTATTTTAAAATAACTCATAACAGTTAAGTAAAAATATTTTATACACTTCCACTTATATTTATTTCGTCAGTTAGCGCTTTCACCCAGTCTGAACATGCCCGTAACAGGATTTTATTAGTTATTTTAAAATAATCAAATCATAGAATCCCACCAAAAAATTCTTATCAAATTAATTCTTATTTACAACCGTATAAACATACCATTAACCAAATAAATCATTAAATAAACATTCTATATTTATATAAACATATAGGTAAATATCTAATGTACCTATGATAATCATTAATAGTGTAAATACCATTAATTTTCAACAACGTCATGATATTCATATTGAGGATCGTACTTAGCCACTTCCATTAATTTCCATTAGAGACGCAAAACAGTAGCAGCATTATTATAAGCGTTGTCGAGTACACAACACATTAACCAAATCAGTATTCGATATTATTCAACATCGCATTTCAACATTTCTGATATCTTTGGGGTGCTTTAATTGCAGTATATGTTTGTAATTGGCGAACCATCACAAATATTATATACAGTGCAGTTGCCACAGTGATTAGAGAGTAATTGAATTGAATTTATCAATAGTAAGTATAGAGTCCGTTTATTATCCATCCCAAAATTAGATCAGAGTGCAAGGCTGAAATAAGCATTATCGACAAAATTAAGAAAGGGCTTTTTCGATGGTTTGGTGATGTGGAGCGAATGAGCGATGAAAGAACGGCCACAAGAAGTTATAATACAAGTATGCCTGGATGCAGAAGACGAGGAAGGCCGAGAAAGACATGGCATGATCAAGTGCTAGAACTTGAAAGTGGGCTTGTGAAAAGACATGTGAATAATCGGAGGGTGTGCATGAGAACATGCATGAATGTAGAGGAAGTGAGGGAAGTGTGCCAGGAAAGAGTGGTATGAAGTTCTATCCTCTCTGCCTACCCCTTCGGAGAAATGACGTGATGGTTAGTAAGTTAGTAATAGATAATGAATACTTTTGGATAACTTTGTTATATTTATGTTATATTTATTATTTATTATTCACCAGCGGAATGTTGGTGATAGAGAGGGGTTATTTATGTTTGCAGAACACAATTTTTTTTATGACCTAGGTCTAAACATTTTTTTTCCAATATTCGGACAGTCAGTAACCTCGCAGAAAATAATCCAATTAAGATCTGGTGAGCGTGGTGGACATGCAATAGTACCACCACGTCCTATCCGATTTGGGTACAGCATGATGGTGCACTTGACTACTATTCTTGACTAGTAACTGACTACTTAAACGAGTCGTACCGAAAAAATGCTCACTGATATGGATTTATGAATAAAAAACATGTTCCTAAATTACTGGACACTACATAATTACCTTTTTGTAGATGTTTTTAAAATAATGTTTTACTAGTTGTCATGTAACTTTTTTACAGCATCGTTCAAATATCACACTGCACATTTTGCTATAAAATTTTTCATATGTTCTACCTTCTAATTTTTATGTTGCCATTTAATAACTTATGAGTAACATTTAAATTTGGAAGACAAATGACGACTCAACGACTTTGAATAATAAAAAAGTGGATATAGTAACAACAAGAAATTATAATGATACATTTTGTGTACGCAGTAACTGAAATTTAAAAAATCTCCAGTTTTACTTTTAATTTTTTTTTATTTAGCTTTCTGTACATACAGTGTTGTACATTGGCGAGTTTATTGCCTAGCTGGCAACTACTATCAACCAACCAATATAATAAAGTGGTGCAGGTATTGAACGTAAGCGCAATAACAGAAAGAAACACTTTTTATTACATCCACACATATAATATATTATCACACTCAATGTCTGCCTAGGATAGAAGGGAGGTAAAAACAGGAATAAAATTTAAGAATATATATGTTTTTTGAGAAAATGTTTCTTCAGCCGTTTTTTTAAAAGAGGTACCTAACTGTTTCGACTTCCTTTATAGCATTTGGGGAATGATTCCATGGTCGAGCACTGTAAAGGACTTGTAGTAGAAGGAAGAACTATGGGCGAATATCAGAATTGTATTTTGATAACGTGATCGATGAAGTAATCCGTGAATTGACAAATGATTGCACTTTTCACGCAGGTAAAGTGGGGCGGGACGTTAAAATTTGTTCAGTACAATGTTTAAAAGAGTAATAAGATTCTCTCCGCTACCTAATTTTGAGCCGTTTTAGCTGCTTACGACCTTACTTGACCTAGGTCAAAAAAAAAATTGCGTTCAGTAGCTCAATCACAGATGACTATCGACGTGCTAATAAGCGACGTGATAACGATTTCCCACCATGGATGTTTAACGTTTTCGCGATCACAATGGAACATCCGTTAAAAGTTATCGATCGGGATTATTAATTACCGCTTTAAATATGGAAAATACGCCAAAACTGTAAGTAAAGTAAAATAATTTTGTTTTATACAGTTTTTAATTGTTTGTGCACAATTTTATCATGCCATTTATTTGCTTTAAATCAATTTGAGAAAGCAATAAAACGAAACATTTGTCAAAGTATGCCTTTCATCTATGGTGCTTGGCAACGCGACCGTGATATGAACGTATGTTCATTGTGATCGGTCAAATGCTTAGCACGTTTTTAAGCACGTCGACAATCATCTGTGATTGAGCTACTGGATGCATAATCACCCCCTCTATCACCAACATTCCGTTAGTCCACTCCTTACGGGACAACCTGTATATAAGCACACATAAATATTTGTTTTTCATATTTAGCCACGATATTCATTTTGCATTTGTTTTTTGTTTTTTCATGAAGCTTACAAACTAATTTTCAACTAAATCATGTCTCGTGTAATTAAAAAAAGGTGTCAAAACAATTAACTTTTATCCATCAGTAAGTTAAAGAAAGCGCACGCTTTTATTTTTGAAAAATAATATTATCCACGTACCAAAAATTTCTATGAATACAGAATGTTATATCATACTTTACCAGTTATCACCACCTCAGCAATATAGAAAATATTGCTCTACGTAGTACGTAGTAGTACCATTTCACATCTCGATAATATTAAAATCAAAATACATCAAAACATCCTTTGAACTATTATTTACTTTGACCTACGAGAACATGCATCACAAATTCCTAACGAAATACTCGAACTCTCCAATCATTCGTAAAATTAAAATTGGTCAAAAGTGTGACACTGAAATAAAATTCGATGTAAAAACGCGATGTAATTTATATTTGATACGTTTTTACATTATTTTTTCCTCACATCTTTGTGTCAAAGGCAGGCAAAAATTGTCTATTCGTATTATACATGTTTTTTAGTATTACATCAAATATTAATACTACTATACTTACTTATCACATGTACGAGGTTTGTTGAAAAGAAAATGTGAATTTTGAATTTTTGTGTACATTCGATTATGTTTTTTTTTATGTTGGTACATATATGTTTATCATATGTTAGCATTATCAGCTATTTTGGATTAGTGGTTTGTTTTTGACGAATGGAAAGGTTAGTCACTTTTTTGTGTGTTCTTCGATTTTTTACTTTTGAAAAAATGGATCAAAGAACATGTGTTAAATTTTGCGTCAACAACCACCTCAAACAAACGAAAAAAACATCGAAACAGTGAAAAAATGGTTTTGAAAAATCGTCTAATCACTATTAGGGAAGTTGCAGAGGATGTTGGCATATATCAATCGGCTTATGCCATGCAATTTTTTCGGATGTTTTGGGCATGAAACGTGTGGCAGCGAAGTTTGTTCCGAAATCGATAAATTTTCAACGTCGCATTAGTATCACTCAGGAGTTGTTGAATGACGTCAACGACGATCCAGATTTGCTCTGGGGTCATAACTGCTGATAAAACGTGGGTTATGACGTCGAAACCAAGGCCTAATCATCCCAATAGAAGCGGCCAGAAGAGCCAAGACCGAAAAAAGCATGCCATGTTCGATCAAATGTGAAGGTTTTGCACACTGTTTTATTCGATTACAATGGCGTGGTGCATCATGAGTTCTTGCCAACATGCAACAGGTCGTACGGTTAATAAGGAATACCTATATAGTGTACCTAGTTGGTAACTATTTGGAGAAGGTCACCTAGTTGGTGGCCTAATAATGTGGTATGTATTTACATGGGTGCACAGAAGGAGAGAAAGTAAAACAGGTACTTACGATTTGCAATACAATGATTTATTCACAAAACTAATCTACTGAAGCTAACACTCTGTAATAAAGATTCTACAAACTAAATTAGGCAAAATAAAATGACGGTTCGAAATACTAAGTTGGCGGGAATTCTGTGCCCAAAATGCGCGTGCGGTGACGAAGGAAGTTCGAAAGATTCTCGTCGCCCGTTTGGCGAGTTCGTATGTTTACGTCGGCGTTCGGCAATAGTCGGATCGTGCCGTCATTTGTCGACTGGCGGTCGGCCACTGTCGTCTCGTCACTGTCGTGACGTCATTGTCGCCGCCACACAGCCCCCTTCCAAGTTTTGAAAACCCGTTTTTTCAAAACTGACGCTGTATCACCTTCCTGCCGCTACGCGTTGTGTATGCCGGTTGTTCTGTTTCTGTTTCCGCTGGGCTGGCTCGTTCTTCTGCTGTCTGGAACGCCGGCTTGCACCTGTCCAGCGAAACCTTCTTGTGTTCACCATCCACGTCCAGTATTGCCGTCTTTTCCGCCCTGGTGATGACCTTGTAGGGCCCCTTGTAGTTCGGCATCAGGGGTTTGTACACTCTGTCGTCCCTCAGAAACAAGTGTGTGTGGCTCGTTTTAGTTCCGGGTGGATGAAAAACGTTACCTTTATTGTGGTGCTCGACTGGCCTTGGTTTGACGTTTTGCATAAAAATTTACAGTTGCCTAGTGTAGGAGTCCGGGTCAATGTAGTCGTTCGTCTGCTCCAGGATGTCTGCTGGTAACTTTTAGTTTTGCACCCATACAGCATCTCTGCTACTGAGTGCTCTGCATTGGTGCGCAGTGTGGCCCTCAGTCCGAGTAGTATGGTGCTGATCGATTTTGTCCAAGGAACAGGGTGATGAGCTTTAATGGCCGTCTTCAGCGTTCTGTGAAATCGCTCGATCATGCCATTACTTTGTGGATGGTAAGGCGTCGTGTGTTGGAGTGTGTGCTATGCCTGATCTGGAACAAAACAAGTTAAAGTCCGTAGGACATGAAATTGCCTACCCTGATCAGTTATAATTTTCTCTCCGGTACGCCGTATCTCGCAATCCAGTTGTCCCAGATGGCTCTGATGATTGTGTGGGTCTGGATATCTGCGATAGGGATTACTTCCGCCCATCGAGTGTATCGGTCGATACATGTGAGGCAGTACCTCAGTC
>JAGVSP010003063.1:0-24942 GCA_022494985.1 Micrasema minimum | reverse complement strand
AAACAAAAAAAAAATAAAAAAAAAAAAATCAAACCCAAAAAAAAAACCCAAAACCCCAAATCAAACGAAAGGAAACCTGCATAAAAAAAATCAAAGGTTATTTTTTTTACCAAAAATATTACAAAATGGTAATAAAAATTTGTCCAACAATAACAGTAATTATCATAACACATTTTGTTTTAATTAAATATAGAGGAATAGAAGTGTTTTTTTGATCTATGAATTGGATATGTTAATATAATATTCTGCAAATAACATTTCCTAAGGATTTTGAAAACAAATTTAAGTTTCAGCAAATATATTACTTTTAATAGTCTGCAGCAGAGCAGGAGTTAAATGAAAGATTGATTAATCATATTAATAATAATAATTTATTACGCATTATCGTTAATACCAAGGAAGATAACAAATGTGTAAGCAATGGGCCCTAAGAACATTTCCAATACAAAAAATAGAAGAATGCTTAGCTTATGCTATATCCCCACAGGAACTGCAGGAGTGCGCTGCTGTCACAAGTCACAGAACCATATGCTTGCGCCGTATCCTTCCATACATAACATGAACATCCTTGATCAATACATTATGAAAAGAACAAAAAATAAAGTAACAATAAAAGAACAGAATAAACATGCAAATAAGAGTGCAAAGGTGGTCGATAATTACCTTACAAACATATTCGTTCTGTGTTCTGACGTCCACACATCTGCAGAGTGAGGAGCCCTCGACTTGTTCCAGGAGGAGGTACTTGTCCGCCACCAGCGTGGCCTGGAACGGGGGCTCCGGCAGGCTGGGGCTGTGCGCGGGGCTCAGGCGGCCCAGGGGGCGCGGGGAGCCCGCGCGCTCCTCGCACAGCCGCTGGCTCGCCTCGTCCTCCCCCTCCGCCTGCTTGCTGCTATCCAGCCGCCCCATGGGGCTCGCCCAAGATCCCGTCGCCATATCCATTGTAATCACGGCACTATCACGCACTACACGGTACTAGCACTCAAAACAATATACACACAGTTCACAATGGTAATTCACCCAAAATTGTAACTATTATCAGCTAAATAAAAAGGAACCTCGTAATTTCAATACGTCAGCCTGAAACAAGAAAAAAGTAAAATTAGATTCAAAATGACATTTTGCAGTGAAATATTGCGTAAGTATTCGTCAATTTAATAAAAGCAAACGCAATACGCGTTCAAATGATGTTATTTATTCGACTATTTCGAATGACAAAACACGAATGACGAATGTCATATTGAAAAGATGTTACAATATTTTTCAGTATTTTAAAACTAACCTTCGTTTTGGTTTTTACTGCACAGTAATTGAACAAAAATAAGATCTTTCTTCCGAATACGGATTAAAGATAACAAACGAGAACGGAAACTGATTAAATATAAATTTCGATCAGTTGACAGGCCAATATTTTGGCCGGTGTCCGTTCGATCAAAAACTAGAACTAACAAATCACACAACCAAGCGCGACGGCCGCCATTACGATACTGAAATTCTGAAATTTCAGAATGTCGTCACAGAACAAAATCGTGCGCCCGTGCGCGCTAGTACATGAACTTGCTATACCTATTATAACAAAGTAGAAGCCAATTTCTGCTATTTATCTCTTTCTTACACGTGTTCGAAGTAAGAGGCCTAAACGAGATACACGATATATTTTACTTACGTAGACACGCACAATATAGAACTTAGAGAAAAATCCTTTTGTCATTGCCACTTTTGTTCTTTTTAGACTTCTTTCTACCTATTAAGTAATAAAAAAAGGTGTAAAATAATGGTGTAATATTCACATAGATAGATGAAATTTATATTTTTGGCTAGGAAAAAAAACGAGTTTGTATTTTCTGTACAAAAAATTATAAAAACATTTTTATAAACCTATACAATAATACCAATTATGTACTTGTTATGTACCATTTCTGTACAAATGTACACCTTATTCTGTGGAAGTAAATTATAAACTTGAACTGCCATTATTTTATACTTCGGTTTTATGTTTACAATCTTATCTACTTTTATTTAAAAATGTTTTTTTTTCAGAGACATGATATGGGTTTTATTTTTTTGGATTATACTATGTATATGATTTTTATATAATATGTGCGATTTTTGTATTTTTGATTTGATTTAAAAAATATATATATAACACATAACTATTCTTATTTCTTATTGAAACATGCTTATCAAAATGTTTAAAATGTTGCTCGAAGCAAACACAATATAAATAAACCATTATATTATTTATATATAATATTTTTAACAATGACGCGCAATGCTGTGTATTTACGATATTTTATAATAATGTGTGATGTGTTTATATTTGCTTTGAAAAAAAAAATTATTTACGATAAATTATCCTTATTGAGACATTTTTATCAAAATGTTTGTAATTTTGCCCCTACTTTACTTATTACCAAATAAATATATAAAATATAATAGATAATAACGAAAAAAAATTGTACACAAACCACATAACACAATTGTGATTTTAAAAATCCGGGTAATGTGTAAACTTGCCATATAAAAAACAAAAGTCGGAACCAAATGGTCGCAAATATTTCATGTCCACTGCTACTTGTAAACATTACTTAGGTACCCATTTTTAAGATGGTAAATACTTAGGTTATTATCACTTTTTAAATTATTTATCTACTAAGAGTCGTTGACGATAATTTTATCTCAGTATAATTCTGTGTTGTTTGAATTGTTAAGCTAAGGTTTAATTTATTTCGTAATATGCCATCACTTTTCAGTGTTCATTTTGCGCACTAAATTTCAAACATACCTTGGGGACAAACATAAACGGCGAAAGTATCTCAACGCGAGACTAGAAGACATTATCTTATCATATTAAAGTATTTTGTAAGTACTTACTTATTAATTGATAACCTATTTTCCTAAGTTTTTATCTTTTTGACCATGCTTGCACCTACATATAAATAGTTTTGAAATACTCATTTTAAGACACTTAACTACAAATGTTTTCAGTAGATATCTAAAGCTAACGTTAAAACTTTATATTTTTGCAGTAAGGGTTGAGTAAAAATTTGAACTAGATTTTGAAAAATACCAATTACTGCTTTGCAGATGTTTTCGAATATTTTTTGTAGCAAATAAATTATTAAATTAACGTAAAATAATAATATAAGATTTGGATGGTTCAAAACATTATTCTAAATAATCTTTAGTTCACAGATTTTATTTGCCGATTTTCGTTGTGTAGGTACTCCAAGATGGATATAAAGAGAAGATTTTTTATAAATTAAAATAATAAAAATCAGCAGGGTACGTTTTCCTTACAATTTTGGTACCTATCTAAAAAACTAATTGAAAAAACTTGGCGAAAATTTAACCATATCTACTATAAATCTAGCCGTTCGTTTTCGTCTGTCTTCTGTGAAAAATAGTTGAAGTGAGACAGCACGGACGACTAAATATTTATATTTTTATCGTAAAAATTTAACATGGCTAGCTCGTCAAGGTTTGTTTCAGTTTTTTATACAATGCATATTGATTTTGTGAATTTCCTTTCGTTGCTTTCAATAGTTCAATGTTTATTTTTGGCTAGTTTCCCGCCAAGGTGGAATTGATTTTAATTGTGACCAAAGTAAAAGTTATCAAATACCAATATTGTTTGGTTTTATGGTAGTAACTTTTCCTGGTGGTGATTTTTGAACTTTAACATTTTGAAAGCATTTTAAGGGCTGATGTTTATTTTACAATTTTAGGACTGATACAAATAGGGTGTGCTGTTATGCCCACCCAGAAGCTCCTCTTATTGAAGATTACAGAGCTGGAGATCAAATATGTTCCGAATGCGGATTGGTTGTCGGGGACAGGTATTTCCAATATCATTTTAATTTGTTCAAAACCCTTTTATAATACTATTTGTGGTCTTTCGTTTTCAATATGGCTTTATTACCAGTGTGGTTATCAACCAAATAATGTTGCAACATAAAATGAAATAAGACCTTGATTAAGTTACTAATGTGTCAAAATGTTATGTCAAAACAATATTTACCACAAATGCTAATCAAAATATTGTTTTAAATTGCTGGAGAATAAAATCAATCAATAACTATCAATAAATATTTTGATTTATCAAACAGGGCTTCCAATTTTTATATCGACACTATTTACGATTATCATTCATATTTGGGGTGCGGGTTATCTTCAAATTACTGAAAAACTATTGGATTAATAAGTCTTGTTCATCAGAAATCAGCATTAAAGAAGAATATTTCATAAGAAAACTGTTGCCTCTATCCAACATTGGAACAACATATTATGAAACATCTCTATCCAACATTTTTTCTTAAAAATTAACTTCACCATTCGACATCCAAGACGCTGAAATTTGATGAACAAACATAGAACCTTACACCATAGGAATAGGGTACCTCAAGAAATAGTTACGGCACCATTTGTTAATGCATCCATAAATAAATTAGACTGATGCAACTTGACCCACTATTCAAAAAAAGAATGGGGGAATACACCAGCTTATAGCTGCCTGCTATTACTGATAATAATTATAAGAAAATACGTTTTTTAAATTATATCTCCATTTCTATATACATTTTCAATTTTCCTTTTACAGGGTTATTGATGTTGGGTCTGAATGGAGGACTTTTAGCAACGAAAAATCTGGTGTCGATCCTTCCCGAGTGGGGGGCCCGGAGAACCCACTTCTCTCCGGGGGAGACCTGTCCACCATGATCGGGCCGGGGCGCGGAGACGCCTCCTTCGACAGTTTCGGGGTCTCCAAGTACCAGAATAGGCGGACTATAAGCAGCTCTGACAGGGCGCTTATAAATGCCTTTAGGGAAATAAACACAATGGCCGACAGGATCAATTTGCCGAAAACTATTGTAGACCGTGCCAACATACTATTCAAACAGGTAAATCAATGTGATTTACTTACAAAACCTTGGTATTGTATCTGGGTATAGAAGTCGAGGAAGGCCGAGAAAGACATGGCATGATCAGGTACAACATGTACTTGAAAGTAAAGTTTTTCATCAGAATAATAATCGGCGTTAAGGGAAGTATGTCAGGACAGAGTGGTGTGGCATTCTATCCCCTCTGCCTACTGGTGTGTTGGTTAGTTAGTTATTTCAATTTTATATCAATTATTAATAAAAATGACAAATAACTAATTCTCATATGTTCCTGGACTTAACTCTTAGTTTATTGAAATACATATTTAATGAAATTATCATTTCTGTAGCATAGTGGTAGCCTAGTGGTAGCGTTGCAGTCATCAAGTCTAAAAATCACCGATTTGATTCTCCACTTCGCTGTGACTTGTTTCCTATTTTTAATATAACTCTTGATGATAGGGCTTTCGTAGTTGCAGATCTTTCCGCATGGAATTACCTACCTTCAAATCTGAGATGTGTAGAAAGTTGCTCTGAATTTCAGGCGAAGTTAAAAACTCTTCTACAAAATTTGTTATCCACAGTAACCACCTTTTAAACATATTCTATCTTTACTGAAAATATTGATTATGATTAGTGAGGTGAACTAAGCGCAACACACTCACTCCCCCAAGTGACACATATCTACAAGTAGCAATCGTGGATGTTAATAGTAGCTAATTTAGTCTAGCCATAGGATTTGTGTTATATTCATGGATCTCTCGGTTTATTTTCCATCATTTTGTATCATGTTTCTATTAGACTTAAGTTATATTTCATAAAATAGGCGCTCTGTAAATTTTCTCATTTTATTAATACTATTCAAGTACAAGTCGCTAAGGCTTCATTGAAAATAGTACATATTTACAAACTAAAATATGTTCAAATATAAGATTGCATAGATTTAATTTAAATAAATATGGACCCATTGTTTATTCTAAATTTGAATGGAAAAAAATTCTTTATTATTTTTTTCCTCACGTAAAATTTATATTCCTCTTAAAATTTTAGCTATTAAATAAACAAGAAAACACAAATTCAATTGCTTTAGAAATAAATTAAGTGGGTTTACAATACTATTGGTGTAAAGTGTTGATTTATGATCTGTGTTGGTGATTTAAAATGTGTTTTTAAGCTTAGCAAAATTATATGCAAAATGGATTATTGCATACACATGTTTATAAATTTGTGCTGCAGTGAGACTAGTAACCATTTAAAAATAAATTAGTACTTGGATAATATAATTATATGACCTTAATTATTCCATTCCAAATTTGTTAACACTGATTACAATTTTTATATTCATACTTTGTAGCAGTTTCTCAGTATATATATAATGAACAACTTAAGTTTAAAAATATAAAGTTCACGGTGAAATTGAACGTACATTAACCATACAAAAGTAATTTGCATAGAAATATATGATAGCGCGGCACATAGAAATATATGAGGCGGCCTCCGTAGCGTAATGGTTAAGACGCTGGACTCACGATACGGAGGTTCCAGGTTCGATTCCCGGTGAGAACTCAAAAAATCAAAAGGGATTTTTCTCAAGCCTGGGTGTTTGTGACATTGTTCCCCTCTGTAATTGGGCCTCCTGGCCTGTTGAGGTGGTTAAATAAAAAAAAATAAAAAAACCTTTATTTGCCATCATAGTTTACCTGTTTATTATATGCATGATGCCCATGGACATATTCCATAATGAGATTAGCTTGCCAGCGCACTTTTGATACTACTTAGTAGTCAATTTTTTGTTGTTGAGGTGTATGTATAATAGGGTTGTAACAGAAATCGTCTTTGCGGATACGGATGCGGAGATCCTTCAGTTGACTTCCGCGGAAGCGGAGGTTTAACGGGGGCGGAACGGAGGTGTGAAAAAAGTAATTTAATGGCTTTTTAAATATTTATTTCTCAAAGAAAAACATAAAAAAATACAAAAAGTCCCGCTGAACTTCATTTTTGTAGTTCGAACAAATGATTTTCCAACAAAGTGATGAATTCGGTCTTGAAGTTTGTTTATGCTTACTACCCTGAGCCTCATCTTCAAAATAATATTTTTTGAGGAGTTGCATTTAGCCGTAGTTAGCTGCAATTCCCGCAACTTTTTTCATTTTCCGTAATAAAATAAGTTATAACTATTTTGACACTTATATGAATTAAAATAAGCTAAAACACTACAATGCATGACGTGAAAATTCTTTTAAGATGAATAAATAAAATAATTTTGAACGGATGGTGGCCCAGTGGGTAGCGTCGCGGTCTCTGAGTCCAGAGATTGTCGGTTTGAATCCCCACTTTGACACAACTTGATTCCTATTTTCAAACACAAGCCGCTTAGGCTTTATTGGAAATAGTATTTACAAATTGAAATATGTGCAAATATCATAAGATTGCATAGATTTCTTTTTCAATTAAAAAAAATTAATAATAATAATAATATACTCACCCTGACAGACACACGCACTAAACATCCCTACACCTACAAAAGACACTTAATTGGTATAATTTTTCTTATTGTTATTTGTTTACCATGTCATATTGTAACTGTATGTGTCCAAAACCAAAAATAAAAAAAATAAGTAACTTGGGTTTTCTTATAACAGGTACATGATGGTAAGAATTTAAAAGGAAGAGCAAATGACGCAATAGCATCAGCGTGTTTGTACATAGCTTGTCGGCAGGAAGGTGTGCCACGTACATTCAAAGAAATTTGCGCCGTCAGCAAAATAAGCAAAAAGGAAATCGGGAGATGCTTTAAGTTGATATTGAAGGCTCTGGAGACTTCGGTGGACCTTATCACCACTGCGGACTTTATGTCGAGGTTCTGCTCCAACCTCTCCCTTCCCAACATGGTGCAGCGGGCCGCGTCGCACATCGCCCACAAGGCCGTGGAGCTGGACATTGTTCCCGGCAGGAGTCCCATCTCTGTGGCTGCTGCCGCTATCTACATGTCCTCGCAGGTTCGTTTTTAAATTCATACTAATACAAGTTTTAATATTATTATTATTGTATTATTGCAAGCAGCTTTTGCTAATGTGACCAATATCTTGTACGCATTTATTATAACTGAATTGGTACAAATTTATCACTTCGTTGTTTTGTACATTATTTGCTCAATGGTCCAATAAACCATCTGGGAATTTTATATATTGACAAAAAATTTCATTAAGTGTCAGAATCTGATGTTAAAATAATAAATATAAGTAATATTTTCTAGGTTTAATAACGTTTATTTAAGATACTATATTAACTTTTAATTAAACAATTTAAACACACTTAAAACATAAAATTTTCAATGCTGATTGGTCTATTGAACAAAAAGTAATAAGCTGCGAGGCAACAATTTGCCATTTTGTGTATCGTCATTCAAATTGAATTGTAACAAATGTAATAATAATAGAAATACTACTGTATGTAGGCGATTTGTTTATTGTTAATAAAACAAAGAACTTTAGACAAATTATAAAAAATAGTAGAAATATCTACAATCATCTATGTCTATATTCAGTACAGTAACATAAAATAATTTTCAGTCAAATTCCAGTATACACCAATGTGATAAAATGGCTTCTTACTCTTTCGAATTTTATGGTAAAAAGTTAAGAATAAAAATGATTTAATACAAGGACCCTTATTAAATACTTAGCATTTAAATATGCCTCTCTGTATGTTAAAATCAACAAATTTAAAAATCCTCCGTCTTGCTGAAGGTGTATTGAGTGGATGATTCAACTATTTGGTGGCGACTGTATGATTGCTTTTGCTTTGAATTGAAAATTAAATATTTATAAATTGAGACCTATACATACTTTCCCTGTTTCATTTCAACCAATTTTCAGTTCACTTAAAAAACTTGCTTTATTTATTTTTAGTTTTCAAGGCAATGCCTCCAGAATTTATGACTCCTTTTTATATTTCCAGGCATCGGAAGACAAAAGAAGCCAAAAAGAAATCGGAGACATTGCTGGTGTTGCCGATGTTACGATCCGACAATCTTACAAGCTCATGTACCCCTCGGCTGCTAAGCTCTTCCTGAGGACTTCAAGTTTGTCACTCCCATTGACGAATTGCCGCAGATGTGATGCAGGAAACAAACCTCTTACCTGATGATTAGAATGATAGTACCTTCCGGGTAACTGTTCCATTGGCTTCCTAAACTAAGTGTCTTGGTGTTACAAACACCCCATAGTTACGGAGAACTGTCGAGCACTGCCAACTGTGTAATGCGGTTAGGATAATATTTTGAGATACTTTTATAAATATTTTTTTATATCTTCTAGGTATTATTATTTATTTATGTTGTATTATAGTTGTTTGTTAGGTCATCACCATACCTAATTGACTAGTCCACAAACTGATAAACTTCTGACAATCTGTTGAATCTTGTTAGCGAGTTGGCTAAATGGTTTTGTGTCACATGTTTATGTTGTCCTCGTGTTGTGTTTGCTAAAACACTGGATTATAAGGTAATAAAAATTTCATTAACATGTTCGTAAATACAAGTTATCATAAATTAAATTTATGAATAATAAAGTAAAATGCTTGGTACACATTTACATAGGTTGTTAGACCAATAAGCCATTTATACAGAGCGATATATAAGTGTGATTATTATATTTAAAAAACAGAACACACGAGTAAGACAAGGATATTGAGTGAAAAGGTGCATGTTCTTGTGGCAGCTGTATATAGTTTAAGTATATTGAGAAGATGTATTGTAAATTGTATGGTTGAACAGGGTCGAAATAAGTGTTTTAGGTGCTAGTAACAGTGGTGAGTTTAATTGTTAAGTTTGCTGGTTTATGAATTCAATACCTTCCCGTTTATCAGATTTTGGGCCATTTTTATAAATTAATTTATATCTTTAAATGAATTATGTGAAAATATACCAAGCATTATAATTTATAACTTGTATTTATGTACAAGTAGTTTGAGTGGTACTGGTGGTGGCTCAGTGGTAACTTTGCATATTTTAATTATAATAATGGAATTACGACACAGCCACAATTTAATTACTATAATTTCAAAGAAAAACATTCAAAGTTCAAGGGTTTCTTGAAAATAATATTTTACAAATTGATAAATGTATAATATTATGTGAATATGAAATGGTATGAATTTGTTCATCTATTCAATATAGAATTCCATCAAAAATAATTGTCAATAAAAACATTAATTGGACAAAAATGCATTTTTTCTCTATCCTATGTTTTAATGATGTTATTCTTATGTATGAAGGGTGAATAGGCCATCTAAAAAATATATTATAAGTAGTACTTCCCCGTGACTAACCGAAAAAAATAGTATTTTATTGGACATTTGGTGATTTTATCAATGAAATCTCTTACTGAAGTCGCTCTATGCCAATATTGGTTCTTCTATTTTATTGCTGCTAGAGTTCTATGTAACGTACAGTACTGTCATCTCTGTTACGCATGGTAATGAGTGCCCGGGCTTTATGAAATGAACCACATGTACCACATAATTGTTATTCATGACAAACTTTTCAAGTAGTACCTGCACCTTTATAACAGTTTAAAAATTGGATGTTGCCTCTTAATCTGTTATTAAACACAGAAAGGATCACATAGTAACATGATCCGAAATATGACACAAAACATGATAAGGTATTGTATTAAAGGTATTCTCAATCTGTACTATTCCATACATAGTAAGATGTTCACACTTTGCCAAACAATCTGCAAAAAGAGTGCATTATTCATAGTTCATTCATATGAGGAGTGTTCCGTGAATTTAGTGGAGATCATTTCATGTGTGCTTGTTACGTTATGTACATATTTAAATATAATGTGATTAATTTAGTTGGTTTATCTTATGATTATAAATCTGTATCTAGAAAAATCACTCGCTTTAGTTTAGTTTTCCTTATTTTCTATTGACAGGGAATAAAAATTCGTAATGTATCTAGTTTTATGGTTGACTGGGTCACCATAGTTTATAGTTTATTAGTTTATTTTACTAAGTACTTATTTGTAATTCAAACCGGCTTTGTAATATTTTGTTTATTCAATTTCATGGAATAGATAAATACTTTTTTAAAATTATTATTATTTGGTTTTTTTTAAAACATTTATTTTAATCACATCTAAATAAATATTGCTAAACTGTATTTAGAGAGCCTATGCAGATAAAATATTCTGATATTGTGAACTTTCTAGGTACCTTTATAGTTATCGAAATCCTTTTGATGTATTTGAATGTTATGTAGGTTGCGATATGGAAAAATAAAATTAATATTATTATTTACACGTAAATTAGTAATTAAGTAGTAGAATTTTTTATTGATGTAATGTTTTCTGTGTACAATATTTGAGTATAAAATAAGATAGTGAAGTAGTATAATAAATATAACTTAATCATTATAATATTAATTTAAAAAATTAGAAAGTGTTTTTTTTATAAATCAAGACAATATGGTTGTGTTTTATCAATCTTGAAATTATAGAACCCAATCTTATATTACAGAATTTCTGATTATTACTGTGTTTTCTCAACTAACAAATAAGTAACCTCAAAAATGCAATAAAATGTAAAAACTGAAACTGAATACAAAAAAATCCATGAATATAAATTATGTGATAAACCCTTTGACCTTAAAGTTAAACTTTCACATTGAAAAATATAAGCTGTGCATTTTTATATCTACACCACTCATATGCTGAACAACCGACACATCATAAACCGATATCCATAACCGGTCATAGGAATATTAATATACTACATCCAATATTATCGATTATAATTTATTTATTTAATTTTTAATGTTTACACATAATAGTATCATCATTTAATGCTGTAAGCCGTGTGGACAGTGTGTTTTTGCATGTATATCGTTTGAATCTGTTTTGTATGGGACCTATAAGGTACCCCGCAGACTAGAGACTTTCTATCGGGCGATAGTTTAGTCGGGTTGGGTTGCTAGCGCGCACACTGAATCAACAAAACAGTCGGGTTGGTGATGAGTGTGCAAACTAGAGAACAGTCGGCCAACTGCTCTCGAATGATTTTCCAGTTAATAAACGACTTTTGAAGAGAGCGCTCGCAATGAATGTTGGAACAATATTGTCAAGAAAAGTTATTATTGCTGCAATACTACGAAGGGGAAAGCTATTGCCCGATTAAACGATCGGCAAGTGTGCGCGCGTGGAAGAGCACCATACTTATTAAGCTATCGGCCGATAGTTTATCGATAGGATAGTTTAAAGGCAATCGCAAGGCCTATTAAACTTAGCAATCGGCCGATACTGGATCGTTGTAGTATGCGCACTTGTGGTAGAACCCTGGTCCTTGATTTTACCACATTACATAAAACATATAAATGAAATTTCAACTAGACACGAATTGACGAAATATAATATTTCTGACGTGTTTGCAACTAAAATTAATTATAATAAGACTTCTGTTCTTTCAGTCCTTCATAAGTCTGTTAAATTAATTTATATATTTAGTTTTATTATGTAACCTTCACTTTGAGTGTTCGTATTTATGCTTTCCATAATCTGTAAAAATTGTAAGAAGACTAACTTGCAGTATTTCTATGGTAAATGATGCATTGTATAAATTTCTCTAATAAAATATATTAAAGCAAAGACTGAAAGAGTTTAAATTTCTTCCTATCCTTTTTTTTTTTAAATATGGCTTTATGGTCCCAAAAAAGGATGTTGTGTAAAAATGAGATTGAAATACGTGCAGTTGGATTTAGAAATTAAAAATAAAAACATTTAACTAACTGACCATCATGCCATTTCTCTATTTCTCCGGTAGGCAGAGAGGATAGAACGCCACACCACTAGTTATCGCGTGGACAAAACTGTTTACAAATTTAATTACCTTAAAAATATTTTTAAAAAGCCTATAATTTCACACAATGCCAATAGGACCACTTTCATAGTTATTAGAGAAACTTTTTGTTGACGCCCTCCAAAACCTACGTGGAAATCTTTTCAAATACATGTTGCACTACTCATTTTCACAGGTTCCTGGTTCGATTCTCAGTGAGGTCACAAAAACCAAATAATATTTCTCATTCCTGGATGTTTATTATTTTGTTTCCCCCCCGACCTGTTAAGGTGGTTCGTTAGGGTGATTTATATTATAATTTTAAAAAATAAAGCAAAAAGTACACAAAAAAGGTTCCAGTTTTTTAAAATATGACTTGATACACCAAAACTGTAAATTAGTTTTTTATTTGATTTAAATGGATAATCAAAGCCGTAGATTAGAGGCATTTTTCAAAATTATATATGAACTTAGAAGAGCAGTGGTTGGCAATCTTCCTTGTGAGAAGATCAATGATCATTGTGTATACCTACTCTCAAATTTTATGGACACATACATTTTCGCACTGCTACTTTCTACTCCAAAAATATTAATTAAATAAATAAAACATATTTATACTTTATTGTTTAAAACTACCATGTATACAGGCTGTCCCATAATCCTACGTATTCCTTTTAAGGGTGGTTAGACCAGCTCATGACTCACCAGATTAAGCAAATATATGACCTCAGTAAAAGTGCCTTAGTTTTCAAGATATTGCCACTTTTATAAATTTCCTGATAATTTCCGCCTTAAATCAGTTTCTCGAGTGCCACATTTACAAATTTCAATAGTTTAGGAATTTAATTTGTGTTGCACAACTCTGAATATAATTTTTCTGTTAATCACAATAAAAAATATACTGGTTTGATTTTGCGGGAAAAATCATTTCAGATAACTTTGACTATACATTCACATAGAAAAAATGCATGGCGCCAACCTCGAAAGTTATTTAAAAATTTGCTCAATTGGTGTAGTTTTTAAAGTGGTATAAAAACACTGTTTGACAATATTGAGTACATACCTAAAACCTCGTTTCTCATAAGTTGCCCATTAAAATGTTTGGATATTTGATAAAAAGAAATGCTCTTAAAAAATAGGACATATCTAATATTACGATATTTGCACAAATCTATGTACACCCTGTATAATTTGTTCCACATCGCTGTTGGTTCTTTTTTTTATTATTTATCTTTGTACATAAGATACCCATTCACCCTACTTCTCTACTCGGCCGAATATCTGTTAATATTGATCCAAAAAGTTGGCACTATTTAGCACAAGGGAATTTGGAACAAATCGATAAAATGAAGCTGTGCTACTTACATTGTATGCCAGATGTGCACGTGCATGCATACATGCATAGTATGCACACTGCAGTACGTACACATGCACAGAACCAATGTTTGTAAATACACACACTACATACATAGGTGTACATAATATAATACAAAAAAATACGCTCAAATAAAAAAGCCATTTTACTACAACATACAAGCAGATAGTAATAATGCGGAAAATAATAAAAAATAGTAATTAAATCTAAAAAGTCCCTCTAAAAACGCAATATGAATAATATGGAAACGACGCATTTTCTCGATCGTTTTCATGAGCTCCCCATAAAAATTGTAACTACTCGTATTTAAAAAATATTTCGTGTTTAAATAAAACCAAGAATTTTTCTTTTGTAAACAACGAAAAACAAAAAAAAATATTATAACTTGGTTATAAAAATATTATAACTTGGTTATAAAAATATATTATAACGATTATTATTTGGAGCTTAGTAATTAATTATACTAAGTATCAGTAGGTATTCAAAATCAAAAGAGGTTCGTACATCATATTTTTAAAATCATCGTTTTTTCAGGAGACGCATTTTAATGACTTGAGCCACAGTTTATTGTTTTTCTTAATAATTTTATTTTTTTACTGCTATAAAATGAAATAAGTTGAAGAAATAATACAAACTGCGAGTGAAAATATGTACATATGTACGCATTTTAGTATTTCTAAAAACTATGATTTTAAAGATGATGAGTCTTTTTGGCCACAGTTGATTGATTGCTTCGTATTATTTTCGTCATTTCGCTATTTTCAATGCATTACTAGCGCCTACAATAAAGCTTTGTCATATTGCCGTCAAGAGACACACGGAGAAAAGTGATTGCAGTAAATTCATAGGAGTACTTAATACGTCATATTTCCCTGTGAAGTATCCAATGACACAAGTCGCTGGGATCAAACACGGATGTTTCAGGTTTGATTCCCGATGAGAAAAAAGGTTTAAACTTTTATTTTACCAAACACTTTTCGGTTTTCTTGGGTGTTCTACAATGTTGTTTTTACGGTTTATTTTTGTACTGAATTTTTTTAAGTAAAAGATAAACATTTACCATTATTTTGGAAAACTTCGACATAAAAAACAAAGGAAAAATCGTATCTCGGTAATTTAAAATCTAAACATACGAGTACATAAATACACGGTGTAACAAAACTCGATGTACAAGCGGGAAACCGGTGAATCTACATCATATTTGGAGTCGATTTTTGCAGAATATATATTTTTTAAATTTGACCTGCAGTTTTCGAGAAAATTTATAACGAAGTAAATTTTGCAAATTGTTATCAAATATCATGTAGGTATTTAGTCAAATTGATACCATCCATAATAAAACAAAATAAAAAATAGCATTTTAATATGAATTTGTTCAATTTGACTTATTCTGCGGTACTAATGAAAGCTTTTATGAGAAGAATTTTTTTTTTTCTTCTTAAGCTTAGATTCAAAAGCCAAGTAACACATTCGACTCAAAATAAGATGTAGATTCACCAGTGTTCGGGTTGTACTACTACGGGTTTTGTTACACCATGTATACGTAGCCGATTCATCAGCGCGGCGCGCGGCGCGTGGCGTGGTGCGGTGTCTGCGTCGCGACGCTGATGGTCAAGGTACAGATTTCATTGAAGGAGATTTCTTGTTCTATCCCTGGTAAGGTCAATCAAAAAATATTATTCTGAAGCATTGGATGCAGGATTTTGAGCTGCGATTGTGCACAAACTGTTATAAAAAATATTTTGTGCCAAATGATAAAAAATGACGTATCAATTTTATTATTGTGCGTATTTTATGTCCTGTGGTACAGTGGTACGTACGATTTATTGTACTTTAACTTCTTTTGTGTGAGCGAACCACGTGCCGAGGTCGAATTCCGAAGGGGTGGGTATGAATTAGGCAAATGGCGTAAGGGGAACATTTTTGCTTGTCAAATTCATTCATTACGATGTTCTAGATTTCAGTAACAAGGGTCGCAAATCGCTTGAAATAGGGTGAATCTGTATTATTTAACGGATACTGTGCTGATAGAGAAATACATCTTGCATTTTTCGGATTCTTTATGTTGGACTATTGCAGATATACGGTATCAGATATCAGATGTATTTACTCATATCGAATGGAGGATCTGTATTAAGTGGTATATTTACTAAATTATATGTTCCTACCTATTCAAATGAATAGAGGTCTAATAAAATAAATGTTAAATATTGACTGCAAAAAAATTATCTACTCACATAATATTTAATGGCTATTATATTAGATACGTACATCTACATATTGTAGTGTTTAAGCAGACAACACAAGTACCCAAGTATAAGTATATGCAGACAGAGGTAAATGGAAAATCATCAAGGAAAAAACTGAAAGGAAATTAAAAGGGAAATGGAAACAATGATGTTTATTTACATCTCTGAATGGAAAAGAGTTTTAATTTAAATTTTTTAAATTTTATTGGGTAGGTACCTACAAATTACAGACAGAATTATTGTTATTTTATTGATCAATCAATTAATTTAAATTGTTGGTATGTGTGCATCTATATGTAGGGACATAATTATAATGTTATTATAAATTTAACATATTACGTAACGTAAAAATATAATTACCTCGGATAGTTTAAATCGCAAAGTGGGTATAAAAAATTTCGTAAACTGAACTAAAAAAACAGAAAAAGTGGGATTATTATCCGCTGATAGTACGAGATAATAGTAAATGGATTCGTGTATTATACAAAAGGTATTAGGTAGTTGTTGTAGGCGCTTCGGCGCTAGGCGCCTATACATATTCACCCATCGCATCGCCCCTAGTTGGTTTCATACTTTCATAGTTCTATTTAGTTCTACGACAGTAGCGATAGCGGCAGGATCGTTTGCCGCGCTTTTCAACTTCCCGCGCAGCGCATGTTCTCGATTTAAATTGACCTGTCATTAGGAAAAATCATAGATAAAATTTGCACAGTTCAATTGAAAAATCACCTGCCTACTCAATTATATTTTCCGTAATATGTATACTGATCAATTTACAAATTTTGTACAAAAATTGTAATAAAAATGGGTAATTTATTTGAAGTTTTGCAGACTCAAAAAAGTGCAATTGTGCAAAAAAAGTAATCCGTTTATTTCGTGTTCAAGTTTCTTCGCAAGTGCGTATCAAGGAGAACGTGAGCCTCTCGTAATTTGATATTCAGGATAATTAAAAGACGGACAAAGTGTAAGCCGATGAGGGAAGTAAAAATGAATTACTTAGACAATTGTGAACTTCGTAGGTTTCTCTAGCCAAATACGATTAAGTTATCCAATAAAAGTTTAGGAGAGCTTAGTTCACTGGGGAAAGCTGCAGCTATGGGGCAAGTAAGCGCAGTCCAGGAATTTTGGCTCCAGTGGTCTGGAAAATTCTCTTGGTTCGGGGAAAATTATTCGTTCAGTTTGGTGCCTTAAACGCAATGTGTTTTGTACTTGTTTGTGGCTGTGTCGAGACTTCTAATTACGTGAAGTTGTAAAATGATTGTGAAGCAGTGCCTCCCGAGGACACCCGACTGTAACACTTGTCCCTCAAGATGCCTGATACTGTGGTGTCTGGTTCTTGGCATCTGCAATATTGCTATCTGCGGTTATATCGGTATGTATGATATTACCTCATTACCTGTCACCGTGATTATAACTCAACATTTACCCTATTTACTCATGTGGTATAACTTGATACCAATAAAAAGATCATCAGCCATTAAAGAAATTATTAATTTATCAAATTAATGTATCATAATATGTAATAACAAATTATCAATAAGCAGGCCTTAAGTAAAATAACGTTGCTCAGAATACAAACATTCCTCATAAGATTGTTTTACTTGACCATATTCACAGGATTCCAATAATATTATTATGTAATGAATTTCTAATTCAGCATCCACTATTTAAACAATCTTGTAAATAATGCTAATAAAAACTCATCAAGATTGATTAATAACGTAAAGGTCTCTAAGAATAAATCAACTATTTTAATGCAAGTATACCTACATTTTTACTGTGCTCTAAAACACTTGTGTACTCTACAATTTTCGTAAATTTTACATACCTAACCACTTATTTATTATATGGACAATTTATAAAGCGCTGTTTTTGCGAAAAATCGCCGAGCGCACCATGTCTTCACTTTTATTAAAAATTCGTAGGTAGGTCGTATTAAAAATAATTCGGCTATTATCATAGCATGTATTATTTTAGTCTATGCCGAATAAACATAATTTCAGACAGTTAAATCATTACTTATAAGGAGGGCAATGTCGGGTAGAATTAAAACGATTTTAATTTTAAAATAACTTTATAGTGTAGCTGTCAGTCTTCGAAAAAGAATTTCAGAAAGTGGCATTCCACATTTGAAGAATACTACCATGCCTAGTGTTGCCTAGTGACTGCTAGCTACGTCACTCATACGTCAACACTAGGCAACTACGTCACACGTTTCAAATTCTGAGTGTATTGGCCTAAGTTCTGGAGTCTTTAAACGGTGGAATTTGATAATAAGTGGTGTTAGGAAATCCCTAGAAAATTTGTATGGAAACGCTTTTTTGTGAATTTTTTTTCGAAGCTTTCAGTAGGTTTTAATGACACGGTAGTAGATAAGCACGTGTAAAAAATCTTTTAAATATTATTTTTCTACTTTTATCTACATTATAAGTCTTATTATTGTAGAGGGTCCATTGAAAATTGCACAAAAAAATACACATGATACATATATATATATATATATATCGATATATATATTATATTATATCGGTCAGTCTGGCTTCAAGTCAGGCTTTATAAAAGCAGGTTTAATGAAATAAACCGGAACTAAAGCTACATTTAAAAACATAATCAGTAATAAATACTGTTTCAATAGAATCGATTTAATCATTAGGTAGTTTTCTGCATAGATATTCCGTGCATTCTCTGATTGAGTTGCAATATAATATTATGCAGATGTATGTATGCAGGGTAGTGGAAACATCCTTTAGGTAGGTATGCGTGTATCTGTATTTCGTAGTTATGGCAACAAGCAGTAGGGGGTAGGAATTATCCACCCTCACGATAAACACCGCTTATTTCCTCCCCCGAACTCCCGCGCAAAATTTGGGACCTTCATTTCAGTTTTATGGCTATTTGGTGAATGTACGTACTTTCATGTACCTTTTATCGTTGTAATAAGCAATAGAAAGATGATCAAACATGTACAATATTAAGGTTTTTTAAAAAAAATGACGATTGACAGAATTAATATAAGTAGGTACATATATTTCCGGATCTCCAATTAATACATCAACTCAAAATGAAATAAAATAAAGAAAATACAATAGAAACAACTATTTGAATTATATTTTATTTTATTTCCAGGAAAAACAACAGTTTAAAAATAGTAGAATATAGATAAAAGCATGAGAACCAACTATAGTTTTTCACAAATAATATACATAGGAATAGTAAGAAAGAAAAAAGAAATATCATAAAACAAGAGACAAGAGAGAAAGATGGGATGAGAAGAAAAGGAGATGACAGGGATAGGAAAAAAGAAATGGAGAGGACTGGAAATAGAAATACCCTTTTTAGTATATAAAATTTAAAATAATTTCACTTTAAAGCTAGATAGTCCGGTGCCAAAAATGTACAATATTCATTGAATTTCGAACAATTTCGATATTTATATTAATTTTTTAATTAGTATCTGTTATTAGATGGTGTTGAATTGTAAAAATATGTATAATACATACTTAGTTTGAAGTAATAATTTTTGTATGTTAAGTAAAACTCGACATTCATTCTGCTTGCTACTGAAACAAATCTAAAAAAGAACATATTATGCGATCTTACGTAATACATCAAAAAATAAATATAATTATTGTAGAAAATAATGTATGCTTCCTAATTATTATGACTAAGCGTATGTAAATATTAAAACTTTAAGAAACTATTTACAGAAGCTAGATATTTTTGCTATTAATTAATAAATCAATTGCGTAATTTGAGAACATCATGATCACATGAGAACATTTCTAACCACAATTTGGGAGTACGATACACTTGCTATATTTTGTATCAAATAATAAACCGTTAATAGTAACTGACACCAAGGCCCAAGGTGGAGTTAAATAAAAGTAACACACATTATTGATTTATTTATTAAAAACTTCATGTACAATTATTACATAGCAAATGTACAATGACGGGATTATTGCTTTTAAGCAATATTGTAAATTATAATATAAAGTGGGATTCTTGAACACAATAATATTTCCTATAATTGCCTACATAATACATTAAATTTGTTTTTTACTAAGTACGCAATAATAAGATTTTACAGAAATAAGAGAATATTATGGCATTTAATTTGTATTGTGCGCAGCTCTGAAATATTCCACCATTAAAATGTCTAATAATAAATTAATCTGTATCATTATTTTTATAATCAAGGTCTTCGAAAAGTTGAATTATCATTAATTTTATGACCATCGCACATTTCAGGAATTCTACTGAAATTCTACAGAATTTTTTTTTTTTTACTACCAATATTTTAGTTTTAGCTTTTTTTCGCCTTTTATTTATTTATTTGATTCTGGCATGACTCGATTATTATGGTATAAAAAATAACACATCCATTAGAAAATACGAATCCGGATAGAATTTAGATGCCTAATGCCTACGTAATCGGGAAGTACCCTTTTAAAAAAAATGTCTTTACATTACCTTTAAACGCAATGAACTTGTTACGAGTGTTTTTAATTGAATAATTATATCTGCAGCACGATGCAACCTGAATTCTAAACATGAGTTAAAGTTTAAGAAGGGTTCAAAACCAGGATGCAAGGGAGTTTGATCTTTTTGGGATCCCCTTCTCTCTCTATTCAACTGACGAGATCAATGGAACCAACTTGAATTCAACAAGGAGCTCCGATGCACCTCTTTGTAATTGAATTGAGTAATATGGGCGAACAAAGAACTTGTAGTCGTCTTCCTGATTACAGATAAGAGATGGGCATAACTTGATCAAGAAATCGAATATTCCGTAACAAGTTACTACTACATTACTATACTTTTTTACTACTTTTCTCTTGTCAGCATCTAATGGTGCGTAGGGAACTGCATTGGTACACCAAGAGCAGTGGATTTTTATGTATTTTTAGATGAAGGCAAGATGATCTACAGTCTAGCGCTTCAGCGCCAGTTCAAGGTATTATATGTGAAATATTTTTATTTAAATAATCACATTTAAAAATATTTCATATTGATAGGAATAATCTAGTATTTTTTATAAATCTGGTTTTAAATACACACTTTAGCGATACCTGGAAAATTTTAGAGTAGGAAAAATCGAGAATTTTAAGAATGAAAAATAAACGGGAAAAATCCTCAATATTCCTCATACTTTTCTCCCACTTAACAGAAAGTTCAAAAATCTTAAAAAAGAAACTAAATTCATGTGAATGGATCAGAGCGATTGGGATAAGGATCGGGTTGTGGTCTAGTGGTAGAATCGAGAATTTCGGATTGAAATTTCTAGGTTCAAATCCCACTCCAGCACAACTTTTTTCCTGCTTTCTGGCACAGTTATTTCCGAGTATTTGAAAGCAGACCCAAAATTCAAATATTTGTAGTGTGTCATAAGAACTCAAATGTAATGTTTTTTTTATTATTAAAAAAAATAAGGATCACATAAATCACTATTAATATTCAAGGTACTTAACTTTGTGGTCTGACATTATAATATTATGTTAATTTTTTTTTTATAAAACCGCTCACCGACTTTTCTATAGCTTAGTGTATGTGTCTAATCGGCATGTCGATTTTGTATTTTTGTGAATCTGCTATGGCGAAGGTGTGTTTGTCCTGACGAAGAGACGGGTTGCGTCTCCGTACCGGTAGACATAGAAAAGTCGGCGAGTGATTTCATAGAAATTTTTATTAATTTTTACTAATCGTTTGATACGGTGTTCTCAAAAAACGATAAAAAATATTAGGTTATTTGAATAGCGACATAACTGATTCTAATCCGGATATAGGGGACAAGAGATAAATAATAATTCAAAAGATGAGAGAACCGGGAGCGAGTAGGAGCAAAAGGGTCATTCTCATTGTGTAGAAGAATAGTCGACATCCATTGGTTTTCTCATATTCAAGTTTATCTTGTAATGGCATTGACCTCAGAGGGTTTGGTACATTACCCATATCGCAACATGTATACAGTAGGTACTGCGCAAAGTCATAATTTGTCGAAAATGAACTGAAAACACCACGCTAAATTTTCGTCCAAGAAACGTGTTTCTATCTTTTTCCTATGTCGAGATATTAATTTTAAAAATATCCAGTTATAACGAAACAGTACTGAAATCAAAATCACATTTTTGTGATATCCCAAAATATGACTATTTTGAGATGGTGCAGTTAAATAGTCAAATTGCGATATACCTACTGCGCCGTTGACGCAATTTAGCGAACAATCAGCTAAAAAAAATGGAAATATGGGTATTAATTACGCACCTACTATTAATTGCAAACAAATCGACCCGGTAATATTTGATGTGAAAAATCATTCAATAATGGTAAATTACACAAAGGTAGGTAGTTTTTTGAAATCGTCCTCTTCTTTGTTGATCTAAACATTTTTTTTTAAAATCAAAATATATTTATTGGAAGTAGTTCCAGATATATATATATGTGGCCAACAACAAACTTAAATAAATAATTAAAACAAATGTCTGTTTTAAACGTGATATCTTATTTTTCGAAGTGAAAGAAACCGATTAAAAAGACAAATTAAATAAAAGCACGTCTATCATGTAAAAGCGATCATTAATGTGTGCGATAATGTTTCCTTTGATGTAAAGTAGTTACAAATATCTGCTTTCAATTAAATTCTGTATCTTATTTACTAAAGAATTGCAATAATATTATTCATTTATACAATTAAGGCAAAATTTAAAAAAAAAGAGGATATGCGTTTTTGAATTCGTTAAAAAATCTCCCTTTAAAATCTACCTACATAAGTATATAAAACAAGGAAAAGGCGTAGTTCAAAAATTTAATTATATATAGTTGTTGACATCTTAACAGAGACGAGAAGTTAAAAAGGTAATATGGACGTTTACAGGGCATATGACCTGTCATGCGCTGGGTTGAGTGGTCACTTAAAGAAATAAGACATTCCCCACCTCGCCTAGTATTTGATATCCTTATCTGCCAACCATCAGAACTTGTATATATATACAGACAAATGGCACGACGCCGACATTTCATGTGTAAACACAATTTATCTGCATGTATCGTGATTTGGGATACACTTAAAATGTTGTTTAATCTAAATTTTATTTAAAACGCATACGTGAGGAATGAATGATTTTTTCGTGCATTCCTTTTTTGACACAATATAGCTATAGGTATCAATAATATTCTTTTATAATGCACAACCTACATATTTCTGTCAATCACGGCGAATTGTATACGGTAGGTATACACATTAACGTGAGGTATAACGAATAACAGAGCTTTGAGCTTTAATGTCCATGACTTGTTGACATATTACGCCGAGCTTCCGAAAATGAATGATGGATGCGTTTCTTCTCCATTATGTCACGCTTTTATAATCACAGATCGATTTAATGAAAAGTTATGGAATTTGTATTTTAATGTGGCAGAAATATAAGGCACAAATACGAAAATAAAGCTCTTTCAATTCAGTTTCTACGTTCTTTTTATGTACATAGAATGAGAGCGAAAAATAACTATGAACATTTTATGGAGCTGAAATCAACATGATTTGTCAGCTAAGTTCGAAGTAATAAATATAATTTTGTTGCTTCAATAAAAAAATCTAACTTAGATAATAAATTATTATACTCAAGTTTGAACGTCTATCTACATATATAATATATACCTATAAACTCTTTTTATTTCTTGTTTCTATTCGATAAAAACCTTTAAAAGTGGCTTTATTGCTTTCCGATGAAATGTAGAAATTGTGGACGAATATAAATTTGATTACAAAAATAATTTTTGAACGCATAATTTATTTCACTAAGTTGACTGATAACGGAAAAATATTACATTGGTAAAATAATTTAAAGCTTAGACTACGTATTAGTAATACTTATAATTAAGTTGTTAATAGTACGTAGTGTCAGTTTCTGGTTTGGCTAATTTACAATCTAAAACCGCCAAATGAATACCAAGACTGATAGTTTAAAATTTCTGAAGGGTATATTCCTTTCATTAAATTTCCTAAATATTAGAGGTTGATGGTAGTTTTTCTACTTTACTGTTTTCGTGAAATGAATACCTTTGATATGTTAAGTGTAGGTACTAAGTATCTACCTACATATTATGTATCTCTGCATAATAAACATTATGCGTTCCAATGCACTAAAGCCCTATACATTATTGGAGTAAGGTTTATATTACGTTACAGTAGGTACACACTACAATCCGATACATAGTTACCTTTTCACACCCTATCGATTATGTTGAATATCAATGTAAGATTATTTAAAAAAAGACAGCCTGCGGCTACTTTGTGGTTGAGATACATATTGTATAATGAAATCCATACCTACCTGGTATGTACAGAAAACATAGCAACACCGACAATATATTTTTTTATCTATTTAAATTGCAAATAACATTTTGAGTGTGTCCAAATAATTGTAGATAAAAACTGAATTTTTCCCATTACGGGCTTCAAAACTTCTCGTCTGTCTGTGTTGAGATTTTAATTGTAACTATATTAATCATGTTTTTTACAGTTTTTACTTTCAATTTTGTTCGGAATATGAAGTGCCGAGGCTAAACAAGGTTAAGAGAGTCCACAACACAGCCTTAC
>JAGVSP010003062.1:0-24313 GCA_022494985.1 Micrasema minimum | reverse complement strand
AGAAGAAGTAAGTTCCGCACGTGTGTGTGTACCATCGTACATATTATGGTGACTCGTCTGTAGCTCAAGCACAGATAACTATCGACTGTAGTTAAAAGCGTGCTATTTCACGTGGCAACGTAATCGATTTGAGCGATCACAATGACATACGTTCATATTACCGCGATCGCTGACCCAAACTTGACAATCTGAGCCGAGCGGAGCCGAACTACGCTATATCACGGCCATACGCTCAAACGTCAAAATCATCGCGCTTGTTGGATTTTTTTATTATGTCGACTGTTTTTTCCAATATTTGGCTTGCCGAAAAACGGCTAAATTATAATAAAGATTGAATGAAGATTTGTGCGAATAAGATATATCTCGGGAAATGGCTCGCGACTAGTATGCGCTCGTTTAAATAATCCAATCGATAACTTTTAACGCGTGTTCCATTGTGATCGCGAAAACGTTAAACATCCATGGTAAAAAAAATCGTTATCACGTCGCTTATTACCGAGTCGGTACTGATCTGTGATCGAGCAATTGGTGTGAGTGCTCATTCCTAGCAGGACAGGGGCGGGCGCTCCCCACTAAGCGATTACATGCCGCTTCATAAATTTGTGAGGAATTATTACCAACTTGAACCATAACCAACGCTGAAGTTAGGTAACGGACGCAGCAACCTCCAATAACTGGAGTCGTGAAGATGCGGCGATGGCTCGGGCATGTACTCCGGATGCCTCGGGAGAGCCGCCTGAACCCGAGCTGCCTCTTCTTTGCGCCTGCAGGATCCCGCCGTCCTGGCAGACCGTCAAACCTTACGGGGAAATGTGTCGTGATGGTTAGTTAGTTAGACATCTATTGTAATAAATAATACTATGTACCTACAAGGAAAGCTCCACCCTTTCCCTAGACTGTTGTATGGACTATTGAGTCATTTTTCAGTCCGGCACAACTCTACTGATTTTTTTAAGCTAATTGTTATAACTATATTACTTTATTTTATTTTGTTGAGAAACAATAACAGACAGTTGGATATAAAATATAATACAAAAAAAGATTAAAAGACATTGGTAGACCCATTGTTCACATCAAGTGAATGAGCAAAATGTTATGTTTATGTAAATATTTCATTTTATATCCCTACAGAGATGAAGTAGATTTTTTCAAATTCAGGATATTCATGCGTTTACAGGGCTTATGACCTGTTATTGGCTGGGTCAAGTGGCCACTTTACGTACTACAACATTCCCCATTCCGCTTATTAGCGAATATCCACACCAGGTAACATTTTTGATTCTGTATTTTTGTTGCGAATCGAAAACCATTCACCAGCGCGTAACTAGCTCCATCTATGCATTGCTATTGAAAAATGAAATATATACCTACTCGTAAGTTTTTGAACACACCCAAAATGTGGTTTATGTAAATATTACATACAGACAATGCTATTAACTATTAAACGTGAAATTAAGTAAATTCTTCTATTAAACATAGATTTTAAAATTTTAACACTACTTTCGATATGTAAGTATACAAATAACTTCTCGTTTGTGCAGAAAAGCAAGGCAAAAACATTTTCATTAAGATTAGGGACAGTGTGCCTATCAAAGAGAATTTTCCAAGTTTTGAAATTATCTTTAACAACGTAGGCGCTCAACTCCAGTTAACAAACTCCTTGTAAATAATATATCTGATCTTATGTCTTTTCTTATCACGTAGATGTTAATATATATACTCACGTAGATGTTAATATACACGTATTCACGTAAACGTAAGTATAATTAACCCTCATTTTGTAAGAAGTAGCGGGCGTATCTAACACTTTTGCTACCGAAAGCACGAATCGTACAACCATTTGGATTTTATTTTCAGTGCTCTTACAAATCCTAGTTTTTTTAATTTTCGCTGTTGTAAAATTGACCCCTTAAGTTTAATAACTAAACTAAAGTAATTTTTGTTTGAATTTCAATTTACCTACTGTATTAAATTTCTACATATTTCATTTTCTTAATACTATTGAGTTTTAGGCGTTTATGTTAAATATTTATTAATAAATTTGATTTTTTTGTCTCTTAAATACGAATAAATAACAAAAATACAACTTGCGTATTGTTCTTTTTTATGAAAGCCATAAATTAGTTTTAAATTTTACGGTTTTAATTCATGAAAATGTCAAATAACGCTTTGTCAAATCATCATATATTAATATTAGCGTATGACCGATCATCTTACCCGTTAGCCGTTAGCTGTTAGCCGTTCTTTCATCACTCATTCGCTCCACATGACCAAACCATCGTAAAAGCCCTTTCTTAATTTTGTCGATAATGCTTATCTCAGCCTTGCACTCTGCTCTAATTTCGGCATTTGTACACCTATCATACATAGTCTTACCACACATTCACCTGAGAGATCGCATTTTAACAGTATTCAGTCTACTTTCATCCTTCTTTTTCCAACACCACGCTTTACTACCATACATAAGGGTTGGTTTGAGAACTCCGTTGTGTACTGCCAATTTCGCTTCTTTCGATAAGTTCTTATTTACATTTCCCCTTCTTTAATTTTAATATTTTAATTTTTCGGTCTCATAGTGTAGTGTTTGACGCATTGTACTACTATGTATGAGATCGCAGGTTCGATTCCCGACGAAGTCATTGTGAAAAATTTATTTTAATGGGGTTTTCACATTAGTATTTCATTTGTGATACCTTGGACGGCACTGAAGCGCAAGATTGATCATCTTGCCTTCGTCTAATAAATAATCAAGATTCACTGCTCTTGGTGAACGAGTACCAATGCAGAGGACTCAGTTTGTTGTTGTCCTCGATACTTTACGAGTTTTGTATTCAGCGCGGGTAGAAGAAATGTGTCAAATAAATGGTGTCAAATTAATTATATTTGGTAGTGCTGAAGCATGATCTTTTTTGCACCCCTGGGAACGGAAGTAACCCAAATGGTCGGAAACGCTATAATTAGCAGGAAGCACAAACCCAATCTTGAAAATAGACATCATAAAACACCGTTTTCAGTTTTTGAAAAAAATTACTAATAAATTTGATTCCCCATTTTTGTCAATATGATGTATTTATTAGAATTAAAAAAAACAAATCTTGTGAACCTTGGATTGGTGCTGAAACGTACGACTGATCAGCTTGCCTTCATGTAACAAATTATCAAGATTTATTAAACTCGGTGTACCAATACAGTGCCCTACACACCATTGGATGCGGATTAGCCAGAAAAGTAGTTGTAGACGAAGTATTTAATTAATATTTTCATATTTAAACATCGCTGTATTTTTCTAAACAGAATTACGGTATTATGGCACTGGACGTCTACACGCCGCATGATACTTTAAACATTGTGATTTAATTTTTGATTTTTTTAATGTGATTTTTAAAATTGAACATGAAAAAAGTTTCGTGTTAATGGCAAAATAAATCATAAAGTTATGGTATGAAACTGAAAGATCATAAGGTCAAGTTTCTTTGCTTTACCGATAAAATAAAAAACGGTATTTATTCAATTTAAATCACAAAAAATATATATTACAGACGGCAGCCCTTAAACCGTTAGACCTGAAACAAGTTACAGTAAATAGACCAGTGCCACCTTTCAACCAGCTTATAGCATTTATAAATTTTTATTTACTCTCAGATATGTTATACTTACGTAGGTATAAAATTCAAGACATCACTAGATCCCTCCAGGAGACCCGTCACCAGCCAGCTCTCTCGCCTCCTCCCACGTCAGGCCCGCAGCCATCAGCTCCGCTGAATACATCCGTAGGATGGTCACTGATGGTCTGCCAGGACGGCGGGATCCTGCAGGCGTAAAGAAGAGGCAGCTCGGGTTCAGGCTCTCCCGAGGCATCCGGAGTACATGCCCAAGCCAGGTCCAACGCCGCATCTTCACGACTTTAGTTATTGGAGGTTGCTGCGTCCGTTCCCTAACTTCAGCGTTGGTTATAAAGTCATCCCATTTATACAGTATTAAATCGCCAAAAAGCAAATAGAGGAAATTTGGAATAAACACGTTTTCGAAAATGATGGAACCATTTGAATTCCCACTTATAAATAAAGTCAATACGGCGAATAATGAAAGTTTTCCCCAATTTCTATTTACAATAGAATACAATCAACGTTGAAGCTCTAGAAACTAATGCTAGGGGTCAGAATAATAGCCTGTTGGGAAAGTGTTAACTGTCAGGACATTTTAGTCCTTTATCGGGATCAAAACGAACAGAAATCCTTGGAAACTTTTTCTTTCATCTCTGATTTGGGTTAATCTAAGATGAAAACAAATTAAGGCGGGTATCAGAATAGAGATGTTTTGACTCTGTAAGAAGTTTGCCCGCCAATCCTATTCAAAAGGCATATTCTTGAAGTAGTGTGTTTTTTAACACTTGATTAATTCCCTTAATGTTGGGTAATGTGATATATTCGATAGATGTCCTTTCAATGTCTTTAATAATTTATGTCGTATCTTTGAATAATTTGGTGGTGTTTTGCGATCCGAAATGTTAGCTATAGACTCGCGAGGACTTAAGATATCAGGACTTCAACAAAAAAAATAAACTTTTGGTTGTCTGTAAAGTCGGTTTACGGACGATAATTTTACGTAATAACGTCATAAGAAAACATTGATGAAAAATAGCATACTTTTATGAATTGAACTGAATTATTATTGCTGAATTATCATTATTTTGTATAATACAAAGCGGGAGTAATTGAAAATTACAATTTTTTCCATAAATTATCATTTTTTTGCACTCGTTAATTTCACTTTCACTTTGTAGCTTGTGTGCTGCTGCTGTCTCCCTTCTACTCGGAGGCATCGGCCGATGGAGTGGAAGAGAGATAGATGCGTCACAAACCGAACGCTTAGGCCGATCGTGCCTCTCTATCGCTTGTTCCGCGCTCTCGCTTGCACACTCGGCTCAGGTGGAACGTGACAATGAGTCATGCTTTTTCGTGTGTGCAGCCGGCGTTCATCGTACAATGTAATCATTTTATAAGTACAAAACGAATATGGTATGATGATATAGGTACAAATTATCGTATTCTAACTAATAATACAAATGTACGAGTATAACCGTAAACAATGCATTAAAAACCCTAGATCAAAGTAATTACCTACCTGTACCTAACCTATTTTTCAAAATCTGCTTTCCAAAAAGTGTTCAGTTCAATGGTCCTTTTCCTATTCTTGAACAAGGACTCTTAATATGCATCGAATACAATAGAATTTCGCCTTTTTTTATCATAAAAAGTTGAGTATTGAAAAAAGGGTTCTTGCGGAAAATACATTTCAATTTCTACCTGAAAAGGAACTCGGAAGTCTTTTTAGAACCTTAAAGTATATGTTGAAACTTATAACTAGTCATGATCATAATCGAATTATTCAATTATTCCCCGTTATTTCACATAATCGATTATTTATCAATGTATTCATATTCAATATTAAAATATTATTAGAATGACTAAACCAATGCTCATAAATGATACAGATAATAAGAAAAAAAAACATAAACATTAGATAACATCTAAACATTAAAAAAAAACGCAACAAGATTGTGAATATTTGAATATATAACTATACGCATAAATGTAAATAGTATATAAAACAAAAACATGACAGTATAAATCTGTAAACCTTTAAAGATTAAATTAAGAGAAACTATAAAATATAATTATAAGAAGCCGTAACATAAAAATAAAGCGCATAAACAATCAGTTATTGTTGGTATGTTATCTTTTAAGAAATTATGATTTCGGCCATAACCGATTATCAGTAGATTACGAATTATTCGATTATAAAAATAGCCGATTATGCGCAACACTACTTAAACCCTTCAGCTCCGTACGATTTTCATTTGACAATTTGCTGACCGGCTTGACCGTATTACTACGGTTGACAGGATGAAAAGGGTTATTAAGGGCAGTGGTGGAACACCAAATACAATAAAGAGAATAACTTTATTTACCCTTAGATTATTTTAATAGGGCTGAGTTTATTAGCTATAAATCTTATAGTCGAGTAAATATACATAGCATTAGACACAATTTTTTTTATAATAGTGTTGCTATTTTTACTTAGCATTTTTCGTGATTTCGAATTTTTATATGAGTTGGATCCTAAAAAATTCCAACATTCGCTATTTTACACTAACAAAAAAGTGTCTTATGGTGATATTTATATTTATGTCCAAGGACACCTTTAAATAAATGAAGGTACACAAGAAACCTCGTTTTAGGTAGGTATTAGTATTTTCACTGCATTTGGTGCATCAATGCAGTGCCCTATGCACCATTTGGCGCAGATAAGGGAGAGTATTAGGGCATAGATCGAGGCTTAGAAAATTGCACTTAAGGAGTTTTGAATATACAATATTTATGATGATGATGATGAAAATGATTGGCATGCATGAAGTCACGGACTCGATTCTAGACGGGGCAAATACGAAATATTTATTTCAATGTAATTTTTTAAATAAAAGTATTTCATGCGTGTTACCTTGTACTGGCACTGAAGCGTAATACTGATCATCTTGTCTTCATTTAAATGAATTATCATGATACCATTGTAAATATTCAATAATTTTGTAAAAAGTGTCATTGTTATCTGTATATATGTAACTGGAACATTCACACCTGTGAATATTCTGTATATGTACAGAGAATAAATAAATTTAAAAAATAAATACCCTGCACTCACTTGGGGTACCCTATGCACCATTATATACGGATAAGGAATAGGAAGGAAAGTAAAGTGTCTTCACTGCTTATTTTATTACGCATTCAAAAATAATTCTCCGAGATAGTAAAATAATACATGGCTCTTTTATGCAAAATAATAAAAATTCCCAAAACGCCCTGACAAAAGTAATTCCAGGTTTTCAAATCCAAAAACCTTTTTTTCCGTTTTTCCCTGTCAAACGGCGCTAAAATTTCGTTTCTCGTCCAAAGTCGGAACAGAAATGTTGTAAATTTTTTAAATTACCGACATTCGGGTCTTAAGTTACCCCATAAAGATACTGAAATGAATTTGACTGGCTCAGTGTGAATACATTAAATAGACATATCTTCAAATTTGAAAAAGCAAATTTTAAACGAAGGAATTTGCGTTTATACGTTAAACCTTTTATTTCATAAAGAACCTTAAAGGAAAGGAGCTTTTAAGGCTATCTAAATTTATTTCATTGGTGACATCTTACGTATAATCATCGACATACATACATATGTAGGTACACAGATAAACTACTACTACTTTCATCGGTACACAGAGTGCAGCGTATCTTGATCAATTTTTTTATTACTTGAAGGTAAGATGATCAGTCTTTTGCTTCAGAATCAGTCCAAGGCACACATGAAATATCAATATGAAAATCGCATATTAATAAATATTTCATGTTGACCCCCTACGGTAATCGAACCTGCGACCTCATGCACGGTAGCCAAATGTGAAAGTGATTTTTTCTCAAACATCCCTGTGATCTTGTGCCCTTCTGGTAGTCGGCCTCCCGGCTTGTTAAAGTGGATGAAACAGTATAATTTTAATTTTTCTTTTTTTTCTTTACGGAAAAACCACAGTCCTAATTAATACATTTTTTAAGATAATTGCATGTGTATGTCTACATCCAATTACAGCTTTTCACAAATCCATGAAACGAATGCTAAGTTTTCACAAATTTTAGAAAATAAAAAATAAGTAACTAAGAAAATTTAGGAAATAAAAAATTAGAAAAAAAAAAGAAAATTTATAAGAAAAAAATAAGAGAAAAGAGCACTGCAAGGAAGGTAAGGGACGGTTAAGTTAGGGAAAAGGAAGAAGGATGGGAAAGATACAATTAAATATTTAACATAATTATTATTTTTTATTGATTGATATGGCATTTATTTTGTAGAACTCCATGATATCTTATGTTAAAATCAAAAAACGTAAAAATCCACAGATATTCCTCTCCCTTTTCTTAAAAACTGTAACTAATAAGCCAATATTGTATAAAATAAGAATGTAAATGTTTCAACGCCACAGTTTGATAATGCCCTTACAAGGCGAAACAATTGTCACTAACTTGATAATAAAATCACGTAGAACCAAAAAAATCGTTTTTTGATTTTAACATAAGATTTTATTTTTTAATAAATAAATACAATCATGTAATATCACTTTACAACTTCAAACAGTTTCTTTTTATATGTTTTAAGTTTATTGTCAAAGATATCTAAGTGGGGGTAATATTTATTATACACGATAAATAAATGAGTTTTGAATATAATTATTTCTAGGCAATGGGTAATAAAATAGGTTTGATCGTCGTGTAAATCTGACAGGTCAGTTGATGGAAATATTCTCCAGAAGATAAGGAATATTTATTTGATTATTTAGAATTTTGAACAGAAAAGATAGGTCGGAAATATTCCTACGCTTGGGGTTAATTGTAGAAAGAAGAAGATTCTTCGTATTCTTATATTCGTAACCTGTGACGTACGATCCAGGAGCTTAAGGAATCTATTTAGAATCTTGTCTAATTAGGAGATATGGATCTAATTGGGATCTTGTCTAATTGGGAGAAATAGACCAAATAAAATAAGCTTATAAAACAAAATTTTTTGTGAATGCAGAAAAATACAACTAAAAAATTACAGGATCGTCAGTGCAATTCGTTAATAAATCGAATAATTACTAAGCGAGATATAATCATTTAAAGTTTGATTGTTTTAAAGGTTTTGCATGAAACGCGATCGGCGACGTGGAATAAAAACTATGATATAATGATTATATCTCGCTTATTAATTATCCGATTTACAAACGGATTGCACTGATGGTTTTGTGAATTTTCGCTTTATTTTTCTGCGTTTACAGAAGAGAAAAAAAAACCCATTTAAAAATCATCGGTATCTAAAGTATGGAATGTAAAAAAATGACACAAAACACAGGGGCGTACTTGAAAGTGTAAATTTAAAATCCACTTATAAAAAAATACAGTTAAAAGTTTCACTTTGACATCGTGAACTTTCATCTACCGGGAGCCTAAAGGCTTTGACCCGGTAACTTTTGTGGTCCAACAATATGAAATCATCCAACGAATCATTCAAAGGCCAGCTTTTGAGACCGCATAATAATATAATACGTACCCTGCTGAAATTGGTTTTGAGGGCGGTTCGCTGCTGTATTCAAATCGGATTTGACTTTTATTATGCCAGACGAATTTTTGATATTTATCAATTTTTGAAGCTAAATGAATGCGATATTTTCCCGCCATACTGTTTTCAAGAATTTTTTTAAACCGAACTAACCATCACGCCGGATAGAACACCATACCACTCTGTCCTGACAGACTTCCTTAAAATAATTTAAGTGACCATTTAAAAAAAACGCTAACGTTGCAAGGTCATACTATTTAAAATTTGTTTTTTGAAAAAAAAATCTCATTTAACTGTTCAGATCAGGATTTTCTGTAATCCACTTGGAAGCAGTGTTACAAGTATATTTTTGTCTTCTTTAAATGCAACACTATAATAAATTAATTGCAATTGAAATTTTTTCTTAAGTAGGTGATTTTTGTCTCGTTTCCTAGAAAGAGCTGTATATCTACATTTTGCATCAAGAAGATCACCACAACGGCAATATACGTATAAATTTCGACGGGTGAGCCCCAAATTATCATAACTTCCTTTTTTAGCCACATCATTTTGATTTTTTTTTTTAAATGTAACTCTTATTTCCACGTATATTTACAAGAAATCAATGTGCTCTACATAGATAGCGAATAATTTTGCGATAGCGAATAGCAAATAGGGCTTTTACGATGGTTTGGTCATGTGGAGCGAATGAGTGATGAAAGAACGACTAAAAGGAGTTTAAATGCAAGTGTGCCTGGATGTAGAAGCCGAGGAAAGCCGAGAAAGACATGGCATGACCAAATACGACAAGTACTTGAAAGTGGACATGTGAAAAGTCGGAATAATCGGCGTACGTCCATGAGAAGATGTATGAATGTAGAGGAAGCAAAGGAAGTCTGTCAGGACAGAGTGGTATGGCGTTCTATCCTCTCTGCCTACCCTTACGGAGAAATGGCGTGATGGTTAGTTAGTTAGTTAGAATAGCAAATAAATTTTGATTATTCCTATATGTAATTTGATTATGGTTAGATTTTTAATTCTTGCCTACTGTTATTGTTATATTTATAATTCTATCATTGATTTGCGTGTATATTTATTTATTTTTAATAAAAAAATGTAAAAGGCATGAAGTGCCGTCTATTTAGACAAAAATAAAATAAAATCAATTAAAATGGAATGTTACGATGATGATTTTCCCCACCTATTAATATGCGTTCACTTAGGGGAAGTTCATTATAAGTCCGTACTTACTGTAAAAGAAAGAGAGAGTATACCGTACACCTAATCCTATATTCTTCCAGGACGTCACGTTCCTTTTCTTCCCTGAAAAGATGAGGGTTCGGCAATTGTGAAGCGTCGGGATAATTTGTAATAGGTGTTTTCACCGAGGTGGCATTTTTTTGGGTAGCGTCCCTCTCCCCGACTGTTAATATCATTTGTCAAACGAACTTCAGACATATTTTTTTTTTATTTAAAAAAGAAATCTAAGCAATCTTATGATATTTGCACAGATTTCAATTTGTAAATACTATTTTCAATAAAGTCTAAGCGGCTTGTGCTTGAAAATAGGAATCGAGTCGTGTCGAAGTGGGGATTCGAACCGACGATCTCTGGACTCAGAGACACGACGCTACCCACTGGGCCACTTTGCTTCCTCTACATTCATACATCTTCTCATGCACATACGTGGATTATTACGACTTTTTCACATGTCCACTTTCAAGTACTTGTCGTACTTGGTCATGCCATATCTTTCTCGGCCTTTCTCGGCTTCAACATCCAGGCACACTTGCATTTAAATTTCTTTTAACCGTTCTTTCACTACTCATTCGCTCCACATGACCAAACCATCGTAAAAGCCCTGTTTTAATATTATCGATAATGCTTAATGACTTTACTTTCTTAATAACTAATTTATTCTTACACTCCAAACTGCGATATATTTTTTTTACCTGATAACAAACTACAGATTAACGGGACACCATTGTTTTTTAAATTATAATAATAATGATCAGTTTATTCCAGATCGGTTTGTAGGGTACTGCAAGCCACATCTGACTATTTAAGATTGGAGGATTTGAGGTTGGCTTAGGTACCAGGTGAGGTTCGAGGATTCGCGTCCAGATAGTGAAATGTCCTACCTTTGCTAGGTGGTTGCTCTTCTTCCAGCGGGCGTACAACAACGGGAACACTGATGCACTTTTGGCTGATGATCAATAATAAATTGTTTTTTTAAGACAAATTGCCGATAGGGGTAGTTTGCGCGGCGGTATGCGGTGAGATAGTTTGCGCGGCGGTATGCGGGCGGGGAACAAATCGCTACTGGCGCGTAATGAGGAAGGCGTGACGGGGCCGAGGTAGCGGGAGGGGCGGGGAATTAAATATAATAAAGTGTGTGTGTAAATTAATTAAACTATATAAGTGCGTGGCGTTACCAAAGATTTATAATAACAGATACATACAAAATCAACCGAAAGACAAACAATGTATGAAGGCGTCCCTGGAAAAAGGGGCTATATAGTACATTGGGGTCAAAAGTGATTTTATTGTTTTAAAAGGGCCTTTATAACAGTTTTTACAAGTTGAGGTATATTATTAACCCAATTGTTTTTTGGTAGCTAAATATAGCCGAAAACCGACCTCTAAAGTTAGCTTTAGTGGTAAAAGGGTCTATTTTACTAAGCGTTTTTTCTCTCTCTCCTTTAAAAATTTTGTTTTTGCATATAGACCCTTCCTCCAGGGACGCCTTCATATGATTTTTTATTTATTTATTTACGGCACTTGCCTTTTACAAAAATACACTTTAAATACAGCGATATACATAAATTAAATATAAATAAAGAATAGAACTCTTGTGCTAAATTGTAACAATTATTTTTTTACATTGGTATTAATAAAATTTCGAAGTATGCTTTAAACGAATACACAAGAATATATATAAATATATAAAATATATTATCTGTTCACACTGTACAAATAAAAGTATTGACAGGTGTTTTCAACCCATTACTAAAATTAAAATTTAAAAGACATTTCTAAAAGGAAAAAAAAGAAATAATAACAATACAGATTATAATAAAAGCTTAATGGATTATATGTATACATAGTTTTAAAAAAATATATAACATAATGAATCAGTATATATGTATAATTATATCACTGTTAAAAATCGTTTCATAGGAAGATCTATTGTAAATCTTTTTAAAAAATTAAATTCATTGTGCTCTTGAAAAATAATCCTTAAACATTTTTTTTTAACTTTTGCTTAACAAGAGAAGAAAATAAATTTATGGACTTAACTTTGCCAACCTAGGGTCTTTAGAAAAAATTTCAAAAAATAATCCGTAACCTCAAAGAACCGGTAACAGAAATAAAGCACGGAGTTCAAATAAAATAATTTGGTTATGAAAAAAAATGAGTTTTTCACTTCCCAAGGAGCTTTTTACATCTCAGTGAGCTTTTCGCGCAAGGGTGTAAAAGTTTTTTTCTTACTCGGGTACCTAATATTTAACGCGTTCGGTTAAAAGGTTAAATATTACGAAAAAGTTATTGCATGGCACATATTTTTCTGACATTTCATTTTCTCATATTACATTTTGGCGTATACTACACTTTGATCTTAGCCAACAGGCTGAGAAGCAGTGATAATTTAATCTGCGAATTTTCAACTTTTTCAAACCCTGCATTATTTTTTGCGGATTCTCTAAAAGTTATTGGAAAATTATACTTCTTCACTTCTTCTCTCTTATCTGCATTGGTACACAAAGTGCATGGCTCTTGATCATTTGTTTCATGAAGTCATGATGATCAGTCTCACGCTTCAGCGATAGTCCAAGTTATCTCTCTCTGAGTATAAACACAGACCGGTGCATGTTTACAATACACGCTTTACAAGTGCGGAAGGGTTAGTTCTCCCTAAATATAATAACAGAAATGGTAAACGAACATTTTAATACAGTATACCAAAAATTTGCAACATGGTACCCAACAAGTATTAAAAAAAATATTATTTTTTCAAGATTAAAAGAGAGACGCGTGCTGAGAACTTGGTTGCTAGAGCGCGATGTATTATATTGAGTTTAGAATTGTTTATTCATTTATTATTTAGTATTTTCATTTATTCTAATTTTAGTTTTTTTTTTGCGCTAGGGTATGTATTGTGTACTTTTATTTTTAATTGAACATGTATTTATGCACTACTGTCGATTTGCAGTAGGCAACTCAGTAGGACATGTATTGTGTTTTTAGATTATTGTATATATTAAAATACATTTAAAAATAATTTTTTTTAAATCACATAAAATAGGTTTATGTGAAGCTCACATTCATATGAATATTTGTGACGAAATCAAATTAATTAAAATACAAAATTAATTATTATGTAAATATAAAAAATCCCACTCCTGCACCTTCTTCTTCTTGTGCTATATCTACTGATTTTTTTCTAGGTACCTGGCGCCTGGGCTGGGTCCTGTGCGACATCTGGATATCCCATGGACGTGCTGCTCTGCACGGCGTCCATCCTGTCGCTGTGCGCCATCAGCGTGGACAGGTACCTGGCCGTGACGCAGCCCCTCAAGTACTCCAGGAGGAGACGCTCCAAGAGGCTGGCGCTGCTGATGATCCTGGCCGTATGGGCCGTGGCGCTGGCCATCACGAGCCCCCCTATGCTGTGATGGTAACTGTCAAACATTCATTTGTCATTGCCATTGTGTCCTTTTTGTATGGATAGGATGGTGATAAGCTACGGCAGGGGACGTATGAAATAGTGTCTGCCAGGTAGGATGATAGTGCGAGATGCATACATGCATTCTGTCCCCTCCCCTCTTTTCCTTAACCATAGAGAGATAACCTTATTTTATGGTGCTGAAAGATAAACTAGCGCCTGAGAGGCGCACAATATTTAAACCCTATTTATTCAATAAATTAAAATAATTTTATATCTTTTTAAATCTTAATGATTTTTCATATTATTAATTAGTAAATAAAACATGAATGTTTTTTATTTTTTTTTTATTTTTAGGATATGTTATAAAAACCCTTTACAAAAAGTAACAAAAGCCAGCAGTCTTCTGTATTAAGGTATTTATGCCACATTTAGTACCACAGTTTTGTTGCTATGATTTGGTTTGGCAACACAAGCTTGCACACGCTTCGGTTAGAAAAAGACAGCGGTATATTTGTTTCGCGGGCGCCTCTGAGGCGCACGTTATCTTTCTAGGGTTAAACCCTCCTTATTTGATCCCTTCTCTTCCATGTCCCCTTCCATTGAGACCCTGACTGACCGCGGATGCACAGGTGAATGTCTGGGATAGGGGCCCTGGGAAGGAAGTATTGCCGGCAAAGCAGTATGCATTTGTAATTACTACCTATAATGCCGTATATAGTAGTAATTACCAATATTTAATGATCGGGTTAGAAACTAACGTTTCCCTACTACTGTTAATTTGGGCCGACTCTGTTTGGTTCGAGTGATAGAAAAATGACAATTACAATACATAAGCCGAGACAGAGGTAGGGGCAATGAAAACATTTGTTCGCGTACATAACGTAAATTCATCCGTATTTTTATCACACTAACAATCTTAAAATCAAGGTTTAGCTTGTTGGAAAAATCGGTAGAGTTGGCTGAGCTGAAAAAAAGGACTCAATAGTCTTTAAAACCAGTCTAGGGAAAAGGTTGGGGCTATATTGATGTTGTCGTTTTTATTACATAAATACGTTCACCCCAACCTGCTCAAAAAGAGCTGGCCCAAATTTACAGTGATAGGAATATTAGTGATTCTACTCCTTTTTAGTCGTTAGTTAGGGTGAATGATTGTATGACAATCTTAGAGCCGAGACAGTGATAGGGGCAATGATAGCATTTGGTCGCGTATTTAACCTTCTTTTCTTTCGCATTTTCCAGTTTAAACTGAATCTATTAACAATTTGACATCTCAACAGAGACTAGAAACTTGGAAGGGAATATGGATATCTAGGCGTTTACAGGGCTTATGACCATGTGATTGGCTGGGTTAAGTGGCCACTTGATGTATTACAACATTCCCCATTTCACCTAGTATTTGTATATCCATATCTGCCAATATACAGTAAAATGGCGCGATGCTTTCACATGTGAACTCTCTGTCATCCATTGAGAAAATTGCTAAGCATTTTAGCAGAAACCTTTATGATTGGCCACTTAACCCAAGCCAATGACAGGTCATAAGCCCTGTAAAACGCCTAGATATCCATATTTCCCTTCCAAGTTTCTCGTCTCTGTTGAGATGTCAAATTGTATTTTATTAGCCCGTAATGGGTGAAATCCAGTTTTTGTCTACAAGTATTTGGACACACTCAAAATGTTGTTTTATATGGAATCTATTAAATTTCGTGGATTAGCTTAAAAAATTGTTTTAGAGTTGTGTTGGAACTGAAAAAAGACTCAATAGTCTTAAAACAGTCTAGGGCAAGGGATAAGATGGGTGAGGCTTTCATTGTGTCACATTATTCTACCTTGTAGTGTACTGTTTAGCGCGTTGGGCTACCATGCGTTTTAGCGGGTTAGAAAAAGTCGGGATAGTTTCTCAGAGGCGGAAGGATCCTTAATGATGATAATGATGATGATATTGTTATTTCATTTTATCAATTCTGCTTTCACGAAACGTCAGTTAGCAAAAAACTTTAATGAGTTTTACGCTAGTAAAACATACCTACAAATATTTTTTGTCTATTATATTTTTAATAAGAATGATCAATATCCTTTTTTATTACGTATCAAACCTCGGATTCATCATGGCGTATCTTATTATTTGCGACAGCTGTCTACTTATATTGTATATTATTATTTAAGCCATCTCAGATGTAACAAAAGACAAATCCTTGAAAATCTGACGTCTGAATTAAAATGAGAAATTCCGAAATCAGACATCTTGTTATTCCGTGACATGTAGGATTTATTGAATTATTAGAAATATACCAGTTCCGAATTTTATTTAATACACTCGTAAATTTGCTCATATTCTAGAAGTGTTGTGAATATGTTCCTTCGAAATCATTTTGTATTCATCCGCTTCTTAATTTGTATTAAAACGCTTTCCTAACTGTTGTTTTTTTAACTACAGAACACAGTTTTCCAGATATTATTTTTTCAATACATTTATTTCACAGCCAACATTCTTTTTTATGTATCAAAAAATAGTTTTACATTTTCTACAGCTTTTCGCTTTCGTTTTCAGGTACGAAATTGAGAGGGGTGAATGCCGCTACAACCAGAACCCAGGATACGTGGTCTTCTCCGCCATGGGATCCTTCTTCATACCAATGGTGGTGATGCTTATACGTGTACGTCAGGATATCCTGCGTGGTCGCTAGGAGGCACCAGCAGCTGTCTTCCACAACCATCAAGGGTCCCAAGGTAACATTACACTGTCCATAACCCCTTGTAACCTAGACCCCTGTATTTATTTGCTTAAACATCACATAATCATCATCATCATATCATTTATCCGCTCCCTATGTGGAGCATATGGAATCCACAAATAACATAACACAGGGATTATAATATCATTTATTTATTATTTATTTATTACATTTACTCTATTTAATAAAACCACAATAATGGGATGGCGACTCAATCAATAGAGACCCATGCCAATGATCTGGCATCCGACTCACTAGATAGTCCGTGTCGAGTCACAGGGCGTTGTAGTATTATACAATACATAACACATTTGTTGTTTAGTACTAAACATGAATATTTACATAATTAGTATAATAGAACCAAATTTGGATTCTACAAATTTAGAATTTACAACACAATATTTTTGCATACCAAAGTTAATTAATTACATAGCCATATATTAAAATTTGGTATGCATTAAACCTAGGCTTTTATTTTCACACCGGGAATCAAACCAGGAACCTCCTTATCGTGACTTCAGCTTCTTAACCATTACGCTTTGGAGTCCGTCATAATTATGTAGTTTGCCTTTTCGCAGTGGCATCCTTTTTCGTTCCTATATCAAATTTAAAATAGGTATACTCGTATAATAATAAAATACCTACCTTTTTTAATTTTGACCATCGAAATGTGCAGTCTCTTTCATGAAACATTTTGTTTTACACTAAGACAACCTATATTTATATTAATCGTTTTTTTTCCTGTCATTTTCTGTTATCCGTAATTTTTTCAAGACCGTTTTATTGCTTTTTTAAAGAATAGTGTGAAGGCACTTACATTAAATAAGGCTTTAAAAAAACTTTTCCTTCACAATTTTATATATCTTTCCTCCAAAACTTTCCTAATAAATAATCTCTACCAGAAACGAATAATTTCAGGGAAATTTATCTTAATAAAAGTAATATTAAGACATGGCGAGAAAGTATAATCAAAAGCAAAGTATGTTTTTTCTTGTGGTGACTTTAATAGGGAACTTTGGTCGCGTATTCAAAGAGTATTTTTCCCGGGACTGGGAAACTGACTTCCAAAGTAAAATTTACATAAATCAGAATCAATTTTACATAAACATTAAAGTATTTTATTTTACGTCAAATCCGGGAGTTTGGTGTCGTAAGGAAGAAAATAAAAGAATTCGGTTACCAAAATCTCATTAAAAATTAAAACGTTGACAGAAAGATGAAAGTTATCAGATTCTAACTGGATTATGGTTATCATATTCAGCCATCACTAATAGATCTAACTAACTAACCATCACGCCATTTCCCCGTAGGAGTAGACAGAGAGGATAGAACGCCATACCACTCTGTCCTGACAATACTTCCTTTGCTTCCTTCTACATTCATACATCTTCTCATGCCGTATTATTCCAACTTTTCACATGTCCACTTTCAAGTACTTGTCGTACTTGGTCATGCCATGTCTTTTTCGGCCTTCCTCGGCTTCTACATCCAGGAAGCATTTTAAACTTATTTGAGCCGTTCTTTCATCACTCATTCGCTCCACATGACCAAAACCATCGTAAAGCCCATTTCTTAATTTTGTCGATAATGCTTATCTCAGCCTTGCACTCTGCTCTAATTTCGACATTTGTACACCTATCATACACAGTCTTACCACACATTCGCCTGAGAGATCGCATTTCAACTGCATTCAATCTAATTTCGTCCTCCTTTTTCCAACACCATACATAAGGGTTGGTACCAGAACTCCATTTTCTTTTTTGTCTAATAGATCACTCTGTTTAAATATGTTTTTGTGGAGTAGGTTACATTCATTACACTACGGGGGATTATGCTAGAACATAAAAGATAAATACTTGTAAAACACCATTAACAATTATGCAGATTTCTAATTAATAAATAATTAGCCAACAAAGCAATAAAATTCAATTTGAAGGGTGAACGAAAAATAGAGAACTGGTGGTTTAGTACATAATGGCTTTTTTTTAAATGATTTATCTTCATATTACAACCTCCGGAAAAAAATCATTTCAGAGTTTATATTAAATATTTAAAATCTCCCAATGTGCGATTTTCTCAATCTCGTTTTATACACTTATACATATAACTAGGGATATCTTGCATACCATAATTTGTTATATGTAAGGTGTCCTTGAATATAAATATTAATTATCACGATAAGATCATTTTATCTTTAGCGTAATGTAGGTAGGATGATTAGTCATACGCTTCAGTACCAGCCCAAGGTATCACACATGAAATATTTATATGAAAATCACATGTAAATAAATATTTAACAAGTTAAGAGAAAGATAGAAAAATCACAGCTACAATGAACATTTATTAAATTTACTTGAAAACATAGTCGTTCGCTCCAGGACTTGAACCTAGGAATGAGATAGTCCCATCTTTCTCTTAACTTGTTAAATAAAAAGTTATAATGTTTAGCATTTTAAATCATCGCTTCATTCTAAATATTTGTACGAAAATATTTTACATTGACCCTCTACCCTCTACGTCTACGGGATATATCGAACCCCGCCGACCTCATGCACGGTTGCTAAATGCGCCACCACTATGCTAAGAGGAGACAATATGGAAAGGATGTAGATAATTAGGAGGTTTGAAACAGTTTTTACGTTTAGTTGTAAGTTTCAGCGAAAAGTAAACTTATAGTTTTGAAGTTTATGATTTAGCATAGCAAATTATGTAAAGCAGCCTCCGTCTGTTACAGTTTATTTCTTTATTTTATTTATTTGTTAAGAACACCAACACAGCCATTACAGAATAATAAAATATTATAAGATGAGGTACATTAGTTTGCATGACCAATAAATAACGGGTAATTCAAATAGATGCATACACACATCCACACAGCGTCTAAATAACAATAATAAAGAAAAGGGTTCTTCCCGATAACACGAATATCCTTGGAAAACGTTTATAAAATATTTAAAAGTATATATCTTAAACAATTCCAACGATATAAAACACAATGATCAAAAATTTACGTTTTAAAATAAAAATAAATTCATAAATTTTATGTTTTTAAAAATACGAAAATACGAGTGACTTTTAACCGCCCGTTATTGGCTAATGACGTCATACCCCGTCCACCATGAAAGGCGTGAAATTCAGTTTGAAGTGGGAGCGCCTATATTGCTGTGACGTCCACACCGCATGCGCGCCAAATGAAGGTTTTTGGCCGAGCGATTTTGAAAAAGCGCGTATTTCAAACCGCGCTAAAAATTTTTTCCAATGACCCGTAAAAATGTGACATCCCGTAAAACTTTAAAAAAAAATTCCTTGTTATTGTCAATATTTCAATACCTTCAATTTTTTTAAGTATAAAATAAAAAATCGGGAAGAACGCCAATTGTGGGAAAGGGGGGATAAGAAAAAGTAGATTTTTTTAATAAATAATCATTAAAAAAAATTATGTCGAATTAGAAACAATTAATTAATTAAAGTACTCCCCTCCCGCTCCAGTTGTTATTAGTAAAAATCCAGTAAAATTACAGTTGTCTGTTAGTGGTTAAAATCAATAAAAACAAATTCACTTTTAATATTTCTCGCTGTATTAAAATCAGTTGTCTATAAGGATTTGGTCTTGTCTATAAGGAAAAGTTCTTTATTTTACAGAGGTTCTCTCGCTGGGCGTGTCTCCGCGCAGAGTCGAGACATCAGTCTCTCTTAAACAAGCAGCGAATCCTGCCCCCCAGAGCCAAGTCATCCAAACGCAAAGCACAGAAGCTGCCGCTCCCGTGGCCAACAACTCCCAAAGCAAGGTCAAGGACCCTCCACAGTCCTACGAACTTCTTCCGACTCGACAATGCTGCTACAGCTGCGAGAAGAAGAAGCACCATCATAGAAACTGCAACTCCATGAATAGAAGCGTCACCAACTTCCAAATCCAAAACGACAACGAAGAAGTCAAACTTAAAAGAATGCCACAGTCACTTATAAAACCAGCAAAGTGTCCAGAATTTCTATAAGATCCAAGCAGCTTTTTGTTAACGAGCATACGGTTAGAACACCAAAACAACAGAGTTTCATCTTTGCGTCGTGAAACCAAAACCGCGCAAACTCTTAGCATTGTAGTTGGAGGTTTTGTTGCCTGTTGGTTGCCTTTCTTCGTTTACTACCTTTTAACACCCTTTTTGCCCAAAGATTACGTCATCCCCGCTCTCATGTCTTTTTTGACCTGGCTAGGGTGGTTTAATCTCGCTATAAACCCGTTTAGTTTACGCGTTTTATTCGCCCGATTTTAGGGTTGCTTTTTGGCGTTTGACGGTTAAGAGGTTGCTCTAAAGACAGCCGACGCGCAGATTTTGCTTTTCAACATAAATAAACTATAAATACTAGCTTTAATTTAATTTGATTTAATTAAAAAATAATATTTGCTGACGTGTATGTACATTATATATATTTAAAAATATCCTGGGGAAAACAACGCTCGTTTAGTATGAGTAAAATATTAGCATGACTGATGAAATCGGATCTAGTCACAAAAATTTTAAATATAGTAAAGTAAAAAATAAAATGTAAGTACTTACAATGGTAGTATAGTAAGGGAAGAGACGTTCTGTGTGTCAATTGTTACAGGGGAGCGAGTGTTACAGTCTCAAAATACCCACTTTCTCAACCTTTAACAGTACTAATCAATACATCGATTATTGGTCCATACATAAGTGTGTACAATTACTTATTTACTAAGAAAACATTAGCGATATTGCATCTTTCCCATTTTGACATCTATTAGGTTATCTAAAGACAGTTTGTTTTTGGTAGAAATTTCAATTTACCAGCACGCATGAATTTTTTTATGACTCCAAGTATAATTAACGTAAAACAGCATTTTATTTATTTATGCACATTTATGAAATTATTTACAGTCAGTGGTTATTTTCTAATTTTGATTAGTTAGAAATTCTTGTGGTAAGTCAGGACAGTAGTTTAATATTTGTAAATATATTTTTAAATATAAAATTATAGTGGTGGGGACGGTGGTCACAATTTGATGTCTGATATAGTTAACTTTATTACCGAAGTATTGAAAAATTATTTTTTATTTGTTTTAACATTTAACTTGAAGACTAATACAATTTTGTCTAATTTCTATTAAAAAAAGTAGGTATTTTTTTAAATTGATACAGGTCTTTCTTACTATTGTAGATTTCCAATTTATTGTATTTTAGATATTTTTATAAACTAATGACACTACTTATCAAAACAATGAATGTATTAATTTCAATATGCATACAAAGTAGGTACCTACCTGCAGTAAAGTATAAATATTTAAATTCCACATACATAGGGTGTTATTGAAGCATTTATGGCACAATAAGTTAATAAATTCACTTAAACCAAATGCTACGTTTTTGCTTTTAAGTTATGTTACTTTTTTTTTTAAATTCAGTTTATAGTTAAATTGATTGAAAATCGTAAATGGGACAAAAATACGTAAACTAAATGATTTTGATTTATTGATTTCACAGAAAAATATCGACTTTCCATTAGTTATCAAACTATTTATGGGACATTATCAAATAGTATTTTATGGAAATATTATTTAAATTAACTCTTATAAATAAAGGTTAACATTATAATCTACATAATTCATTGATTACAGTGCAACTATTTATAGATAAAAAGTAACTATCAAAATTATTTTTAAATTAGACAGTAAACAAATGAATTTTTAATTTGTAAAATGATGTAAATAATTATCTTTAGTTAAAATTTTCATCTTTAGTTAAAAACTAATTTTGTACCGTCAATCATGGCAACTTTGACCCTGTGACTTAAGTCTCCCTGATTGACGATATAACTATGATGTTATATATAAATAAATTCACTGTAAATATTATAGGCATTGCATAAAATTAATCCATTAACTTAGCCAAATTTAAATAGGAGAAACTTACGTTCTTAGAGTAGGTATTTAAAATATATAATATTTACCTACTAGGGCCTATGTATTTAAATGTTGTAAAATTATAAATAAAATGAATCTGTAAATATTTTGTGCTTGATCGGTGATTTTTTTATTGTGATATAGAGCCTAAGTTTGATATTAATTTGATAAACTAATATTGTTTACAAATGGAATATTTTTATTTATTTACATACCTAAACGATTACTCGTGAAAGTTCATTATCGGAGCTGATTGTTTTTTCAAAATAAATTGTTTGAACGTATTTAATGCCAAAACGTGTTTTTTTTTATACCTACACATTTGAGAATTGGTAAGATAAGCTTAGATTTTCACTGTACTGGGATCTTCTAGATTCCAAAATATTATTGAATTATTATTTATCCAATATCCAAAATATGGAGCTTGATTTAAAGCCATTGAATGATTGAATACGGTACCTATCATAATAGTGATTTTGTCTTTCTTTAGGGGTAATATCAACTCCTCCATCTGAAATGGAACGTCAAACCAGGACTCCTGCCGAGGAGTGGAAACATCAGAAGATTTCGAAGGGAATTTTTTCAGTTCTGGAACATAAGAGGGGGCCAGTTTGTCAAGAAACTCGTTGATCCACGATAAATAATCTGCCCTACTTGAGCGTGATGCAAAGTTTGACGATTTGAATCCGCGAATGGCTTTCCTTACGTCAGATAAAAGAGTTTGAGGAGAGTGTCTCTCAAAAAGACTTTAATCCTCTTCTTAGTTTGTTTCAAAGTCCTTTTTGTATCAGCCCGAACTTTTTCAAATTCCAAAAAGTTCCTTTCACTCAAGTTCTAAATTATATCATATTACTGCCATCTAGCGGGTAATTTTTATAGACGCTACAAGTATCTAAATCGGTAAGTGGTTTCTTTTTATGCCCCATAGATGGCCAAAAAGTCAATAGCGTTAGTTTTTTAATGGATAAATGTTTATTATTAAAATTAATGCACCTCTAAAAATAAACAATGTATCTTGACCTTTTCAATTTGCAAGAGCTCTTCCTTTTCCTGAACTTATAAATTCCCAAATAAGGAGTGTTTGATATTTTTAATCAGATATGAATAATGTTTGTATGACTCAATACATTTCAAGGTTTCAATTGAATTTATGAATCATAAATAAAATGGGAAGGTTCATTTGTGCGAAAAAGCGAACCTTTTACTCAACTTTTATAAATATACAAAAATAAGCAAATAATATAAAATCCATCTGCAAAATATTACACAAATAAAAATTATTTATTTACCTAAAATAATTATGAACGGACAAAACGAAAAATCTAAAGTTTCAAGTTACCTAATTTAACATGAACCAACTTCAAGGATGTAATATAATTATCACTCTTGCCAACCTCCCGGACCAAAAATCATCTAGAAAGCGGTGGAAGAATAAAAAACATTAATTATCTGCAAAAACTGGCCTATAAACGTAAATAAATGTCTAAATTGTTCTTTGAAACATGCTTTATTTCATGAATTCAATAATTATCATTAAAATAATATAAAAACGCAATTTTTCAGATATTTTAGACGTCTATGTATCAATAGCTGAAACACATTTAAAATTCATTTCTTCTTACCTTTGGTTGTGACTATTGCTATACATTAGTTTGCTACTAAACTATAGATGTCAGTAGTAGTATTAATAAAAACTATACTTCTTATTTATATTTAATTATATTTAAAATTCTGCTGCTTATTTTCATTATTGCTCTAAGGTGCCTGTATTACATTGAAACACCAATATTTCTAAGACTGTATAAGTCTACGAGTTCTATGAAAAAAAAAGTAATGTAAAATGAATACCCCAAAGGGGTATTTCATAGATTTTTATGTA
>JAGVSP010003061.1:0-41058 GCA_022494985.1 Micrasema minimum | reverse complement strand
CAGTGTACTTTAAAATCCCCGTCAAAGTGACTTGCTTTTCAAGATGATTGATACTTTCATACTGTGTTTGGTCAGGTACCCTGGGTAGGTCATGCCTATATAGGCCCCGACCCCAGCTAGGTGTGGGGGAGGGGAAGGCTTTGCTGGTGGGTCGTTTAATTACGAACATTTTGAAAAGGATCCTATTTACTAAACCCAACACAAGACTCGCATGAGTGCGCAAAATCAACATACGTCCAATAAGGCTCGAATATTTACATCAAGATTTTTGGACCCAATATCAGCGTAAAAAGAACTATCTAGAAAAAATATTTAACTTATGCGAAAACTGACTCAAGTTACTTTTTGTATTCCAGTCCGTAGGTTGAGAAATAATGACGTGCTGTTCCTTAGTCACCACAAAACTAACTATGGTTTTCATGCTCCATTGTCTCGATTGTGTCGTATTGTAAACTCAAGACAGGATCTGGACTTCTTCGGTGTAAGTCTATCAAGATTTAAACATTCACTGAAGTAGACCCGATCCTGTCGTGAGTGCATCCACATTTTATTCTAACTGTCTTAGCTTCACCAATTTAATGTTCTGTCACTTATTTTTACTGCTTTCTTATCCCTATTATGCTTATCTCTGTATTTAAAACGGATTTTTTCCGTGATAAATAAATAAATAAAACTTTATGGAATATTCAATGGTCGGCGAGATGCGACGCGACGTTTGGCTGACCTGACAGCTAATATTTTTTTAAATGTTAACGTTTAAGTAGATATTAATATATTGAATGCTTTTAAAAACTTAAAAAAACAAATAACATTGTTTTATATTATTTTTACCAATTATGCAAATAACATATATTTGAATTATTATATGAATTAACAAATTCTAGTGTGTAATCGCGTCTTTTGCGTGTCTTTTGACAGTCCCGTATAAAGTGCGCATTATACTTGTTTCAGTGTTACATATTGCGTATCAGATAAATATCCAAAAATTATCTTACATTAAAGTATTTTTAAAAAACGATTTATTTTTGAACGGGTGGTGGCCCAGTGGGTAGCGTCGCGGTCTCTGAGTCCAGAGATCGTCGGTTCAAATCCCCACTTCGACACGACTCGATTCCTCGAAAAAAAAAAAAAAAAAAAAAAGAGTTTGGTATATTTTAAACGCCCTTCCGCGATTTTGGTATTTTTTCATAACTATAAAAATTCGTAGGTTTTCACGGCCTTCAGAATACAGATAGTGTTTTTCTGGGTTATTATGCCGTGTTTGTGGGCTTTGTGTTGCCAACACAAAGCCCACAAACACGGCATAATAACCCAGAAAAACACTATCTGTACTATAAAAATTATCCAAAAAATTTTAACGTACTCATGAAGGAACGTTGATAAAATTTTATACATAAGTAATGAATTAAAACACATAATTTGTAAAAAGTATCATAGGTACACTTCTCATAGCCAAATATTTTCTATTATTTTTTTAATTTTTTACATCATTGTTGTACTAGCGCTATCTGCCCACCGAACTTTTTTTTTTTTTTTTGAAGTGTTCTTTATTAAGAAAATAAAACATAACATTAGAAAAACAAAAAATAATGCCGTCCCGATAAACCGCAATTTTGCCGTTTGTCATCAGGAGCCATTAGCAAAAAATAAATTTATCATAGAAATACAACAAAAATAAAAAAGTTCACAAAATATACATAAAAGGAATAGAGATAATGCAAATGGTGAATCAATATATATAAATTATGGTACATCAATATAAAAAAAGTTCTATCTTCCAAACCAAACCCTTAGAATAGAAATAATTTTATTTGCATTATTGCACGATTTAAGTTCAAAGGGCAACATATTAAATATTTTTGGAATTAAGTATTCTAGAGTTCTCTGCCCGTACTTATTTTTTGTTTTGGGCACAATTAATCCCTCCATGGATGTGAATCTAGTTGTATATGTGTGATATAATTTATTTTTATATGTGTTATCAGACATATTTTGACAAATGATTCTATTCCACAGTAATCCCTTCACAGGTAATACTTTTAAATATTTAAACATTGTTGGAACATTATGTCTTTGACTAAATATATTTGGTGGTATAATTAATTTGGCAAGGGCATTTTGAACGTTTTGAACATGTTTGACGTTAGTTGCACATTTGTTTCCCCAAGCAGTGATGCCATATCTTATAACTGATTCCCCGAGAGACAAGTAAATCAATTTTAAAGTAGGTAGAGGAACCAAAAATTTTAATTTAAATATTTGTCAAACAACAGATCTTAAACGTTTACAAGTATTTAAGGTTTGGATATTCCATTTAAAGAAGCAGTCAATGGTTATGCCCAAATACATATATTCATTAACAATCTCTATGTTATCACATGAGCAAGTTCTACAGTTATTGGCAACATGAAGGCAGTCAAAATTATGAGATTTTATCATTGTCTAACATAGCAATTTTAGCGTGTGGCGATCTTATGTGCATTAATTTAGTTTTTTTGAATTTATAATGAGTCCCGCATCGTGACACCACTGTAGATTATAAAAGTCTTGTTGTAACATTTCATTACAATCATGCAGATCCTCATCAGAAATTACTAATGCAGTGTCGTCCGCATAGACGTAATATTTTACATGTAAAAAGATGTTCTTTATAAAGGAAACATAAATTATGTATAGAATAGGTCCCAATACGGATCCTTGCTGGGGTTCCGCATTAATATTAACTCACTTTTAAAGCCATCGATATTAACAGTCATGGAGCGATTAGACAGATAATTCTCAAATAAATGTAATACTGGGCCCCTTATACCTATATATTTTAAATATTTTAACAATTTGGAGTGATTAATAGTATCAAAAGCCTTAGAAAAATCAATAAATAAGACCAATACATGTTTTCTGTTATTTAACTCATTTATTTATCTGATTGGAAAACTTTTGAAGAAGAGTTTCGGTGCTTTTGCCTTTCTGGAACCCATATTGGTTGGGATCAATAATTTCAAAATGATGAAAATATTTAGTTAATTTTGAGAATATATATTTTTCAAGGATTTTTTCAACAGCACGTAGAATACTAATAGGTCTATAGTTACCTATAACCGAGTGGTCTCCCCCTTTATAAATTGGTCCAATTACACTACATTTTAACTTCTGGGGAATTCTCCCTTGCAGTATTATAGTATTAATCAAATGAGTTACAATAGGTCCCAGCAAGTCTACATGTTTCTTTACATCAGCCATTTCGAATCAAATCAGCACCAGGTGCTTTAGAATTTTTTATATGTTTAATTATATTTTACAATTTCTGATAATTTAGCTTTCGGTAAATAAAAACTTTGGGGAAGTTCTACAGGCTCTGGTCCAGCAATTTTTTCATTACAAATGTGAATCATTTGGGATACATTTTCAGAGAAAGTATTTAACAAAATCATTAGAAACATTTACAATACAATTATCTTTGTTGTTTCCAAAGTATCTTTTTATAACTTCATCGCAATTGGTTTTAGATTTTCTGCCCAAAATTTTGTTACATTCCTCCCATGTTTTCTTAATGTCTTTAAAGCAGTTTTTAAATTTCTCATTGTAAAAAAGTAATTTTAGATTTCGTAATTTTTTTGTTCAAATTTATTACGTAATTTTTTGTATTCATTTTTTTTAAAAATATTGCCAGGTGTACCTTTCCATCGCCTATATAAGATATCTCTTTGTTTTATTTCCTGTAAAATCTCGTCATTCATCCAATATTTAACAGCGTTGGGTCTTTTTTTATTTTTATTAGAGATTGGAACTAAACAATCTTTATACAATTTTTCAAAAATATCACAAATATTACTATACAATATTTCACAATCGTTAACATTGCATTACATAACGATCGCTTGGCCTGGAGGCAGTTTGTGGATTCCATATGCTCCACATGGGGAGCGGATATGGTATAATGAATAATGAAATAACATTGAGAAGGGCATTCCAATCACATTTTACTATTTTATTATCTAAGCGTTTTTGAGATAGAACATATATGGGTTTTTTAGAATCTATATATTTAATGCTGTCATTATTACTAAAATCGAATTGGAAGCTAATGGCTGTCGTGTAATGATCAGCTATAAGATAATCACATACACAAGAGCGTATATTAGTGGTTCTCTTACTTTGATTCAGGACTCTTTTCTCTATAGCTGTGTACCTTAAGTAAATATGGTCTATGCATGATTTAGTTACAAACATTCCCAACAACAGCCTCCCTAGTTACGTCAGAGATACATTTTACCAAAAAAATATTAGTAAGAATATTCTCATACGAGATGGTAATCGGGTCTCCTTCGTTTAATAAATTCAAATTAATGTCCCCCAAAAATAGAATATTATCATTTATATTAATAGTATCTTCAAAAAATTATGAAATTTCTGTTAAAAAACCCTGTTTACTGAGGTTAGGTGCTCTATATATGGCAAGGATATGGATATTATTATTATTTGGTAACGTTAAGGTTCCAAATACATTCTCGAAATAAGTGGATTGCAATACTCTTTGAGTAAACTTAAACTTATTACTAATATATAACATTATTCCGCCCCCCAATTTATTATTTCTGCAGAAATGAAATGCATTATAGTCCTGTGTATTATAATAACAGATTTCATGTACCTTAATTGCCGTTTCACAGAGCATTAAGACATCAACATACTGCAAGCAATTTTTAAAATATACATTGAAAATATCCAAATATTTACATAATGAACGAATATTTAGTTGAACGCAAACAATATTATTTCCATTAGATTTGTCAACCTTATTTTTTATGTCAATAAAATCTTCTAAATTATTAACTCTTATAAAGTCTATATCGCTCTCGTAACTGAATTGTGAATATAGTTCGAGTAGACTAAACCCACTCACACCACTCTGTTTCTAGTTGGTTCGAAGATATTGCTTCTCAGCAATAAGCCCGCTAGTGTGCGCTATTGTACAATTTTTTTTAATAATCTCTCTTTCTGCTTCCGTCGTTAATAGCCGTGCGTGTGTGTGGGTGCTGGCTGCGATAGTGTGTGTGTAAGCAAATGGCGGAAGAGTAATTACTGGTGTGTAAAAAGTCGGCAGCTACTCACGGAATAATCAGGAACATTTCTCGTTAATTTCAGGAGAAAATCTGCCCAGTCACGTTCGGGTTAGGTGCGCGCCATTTAACCTGCGGACCTTCTAAGCAGGCCCGCCTCAGAAAAACTGCAGCGAGGGATATTTAAAAAAAAAAACGTTTTTTAGGCAGTTTTTTTTTTAAAGAACACGGCGCAATAATAGGTATGAAGTGTAGTAAGAATAATATAATACAAACACATAGCAAATTACAAAAATAAAAATGTTTCAAATGTGATAGCTGGAAATGGCATTAGAGCTTTTTTCTATTTTTTGATTATTATTTATTATTTATTTATTTGTACAACATAAATTAAACATACGTACCCATACATTTTTTTGTATTATTAGATATTTTTTTAAACAGAATGTATTCAAAAATAAATATATATATATATATAATTATAGTATTTGAAAAATAAGGTTTACAAGATATTTTTTGAATGCTTCTTTCGTCTTCTTTTTTTTCTCTTCATTTAGTATTTTTTCTTCAGGCAGTCTATTTAAAATGCGCGTGAGATTATACATGCCCTGGTCCTGTCTCCGTACACACTTAGCGCTCTCTTCTCTATATCTTTTATTAGCTGATCCCACTACTAATCATCATGCCTTCATGTAAAAAAATATAACCAAGATAGGTACACTGCATTGGTACATTAAATGCAGTGAATGATGTGAATTGGTCACACGAAGGCAAGATGATCAATATTACGTTTCAACGCCAGTCCTAGTTATCACATGTGAAATATTTTACAACATTCTACAAATGTTTTTGATCGCTTATTATTGTACTTAATAATATAATATATCAAAGTTCAAAAGTATCAGAGAACTCCTCACACGTAATCACATGCATTGCCCAAGTGAGACATGGTACAAACTCCTCACACTTAAATACATGTAAGACAGTGGCGGCCGGTGACTTTTTGAAGAAGGGATGCTGGACATCAAATGTTTATACTCGTACTTACTACGTACTAGATATCAAATATGAACATCTAGACGCTAGCCCACAAACAAGATACAATTAGGTACCCTCTAAAATTATCTCCATAAATCCATTTATCTACATAACTCAATAATTACAGATTCAAAATATCTTAAATGTGTATACGTATGAAAAATAAACGCATAAAAAAATGTTTGGGACGATGCTTTATAAAATAATAAAATATTTATATGATTTTGTACAGCGCCGTTTTTGTAAAAAAATCCCATTAAGGTCGCTGTAGTAATATCAAGATATTTTAATTGCAGTATTGCTGTTTACGGATAGAAGTCCAAATCTTTTTACTCTAAAATGCAAGGGATGCGGAGCATCCACAGATGTATGGACGGAACGCGCCTGATGTAAGACTATAATTTAATTATCTACTCATAAGTCAGCCCTGAAGGTAGACACTGCAATGTGCTCCGAAACGTTGGCAACACGAAGCCCACAAACACGGCATAATAACCCAGAAAAACATAATCTGTAATATACCTAATAAATATTCAAGAAATCGAGCCCTGACCGGCGTTTCGCGGCGATTATTTAAATTTAAAGAAGGACCACCAAAAAGATCTTACAGTGATGTGAGATTACTAAAATAGAAAATTCCTTCAAACGGGAAAAGTGTTGTGGATAAATGTATTAGTAAAATCCATCTTTGGAAATAATATTTGTGGCAATATAACTAGGTATATTTTATTCATAATACCTATCGCCTAGTCCGGCACTGACAGTAAGGCGAGCATCCATCATTAATTCTCTTTTTTCCCGACACTCGCGATAACTCCCGATCCTTTGGCATTTTCCTCGTACGGAGCCCTCCCCCCCCCGAGCCTCAACAAAATGGCGGCTCAGTTATCTGCACGAAATTATCAACACCCCCGCCCCCGCCCCCCTGCCGACGACCGCTGACAGTCCTGCTTACAAGCACATATTAATTTCGCGCGTAAGGGAAATTTTAAATATTCAAAATTTGGAACGATTAGCGAACGTCAGAGCTACCAGCCTTGTTGTCAGTGTCAAATTAAGCGTGAAGATTTTCCTCGAGCAAGTAGGTACTGCCTGGTATAGAGATTATGCCTGGTATGGAGTACGTAACTACCTTTTTTTTACTTAAATATCGATACAAAACATGCATCTAAAAAAACAGTAAAATATCATTACATATAGGAAAAAATAATATGCATTAATTTTCAAATTTGAGCTTTATGACTTAAGTCTTCTTGTGACCAATTTTACAATTTACATTGAATTAAAAAATTGCAATAAAAAAATTTCTGACGACTTATAATGTCAAAATCAGTTATTTCAAAGTTTTACTTTTTTATTTGACCAGGTTAGCGCTTTCACCCTGTAACGGGCTTCTTCAGACGTCAAAAAAAGTTAGAAGTAATCTCAATAAAAAATAAAAATCAAATCAAACTATGTACGATATGTTAATGTCGAAATTAGAGCAGAACGCAAGGCTGAGATAAGCATTATCGACAAGGTATTTTACGATGCGCGGTGGTTTCGGTCATGTGGAGCGAATAAACGATGAAAGAATTGCTAAAAGGATTTACGATGCGAGTGTGTCTGGTTGTAGAAGTCAAGGAAGGCCGAGAATGCCATGGCATGATCAAGTACAACAAATACTTGAAAGTCGTATGAAAAGTCGGAAAAATCGCCGTCATTGCATGAAAAAATGTATGAATGTGGAGGAAGCAAGGGAAGTGTGCAGGACAGAGTGGTGTGGCGTAGGTACTATCCTCTCTGTCTATCCCTTCAGGGAAATGGTTCGTGATGGTTAGTTAGTGAGTTAGTTAGTATATAATATGTACAATGTACATATATTTCAACAGTATGGTGTGTGAAACATATTTCTTTTAAAAAATTGATTGATTTCCGCCAAAAATATATAGAAAATTATTTTTGAAAAAAAAAAAAATGTTTCTTTTTCGCTGACTATAGTAGAATTGAGGTTGAATTTCATACTTTACGAATTAAATTAATTTTATTAACAACATTTTGAGTGTGTCCAAATACTTGTTGACAAAAACTGGATTTCACCCATTACGGGCTAGTAACCTGTAAACGCCTAGATATCCATGTTCCCTTCCAAACTTCTCGTCTCTGTTGAGATATAAAATTGTAAATGAATTTAGCTTACACAAGTATGATTCAGTTAGTATGTTGCTAGAAAATGGCTAATGGAAAAGTTAAGGTTGAGAGCTTTTCGGGCCACCGAAACTTACATGCGGCGCGGCATGCCCAACCCTAATGTTGTTTAGACTTTACATTAAAGGGGCGGGGGTGTGCTAGGAAACTGTTGTATTAAATTTCGCAAAAACGTGATTTAGAAAAGAAAAATAAATCATATTAAATGTTTTGTCTTCCTTTAAAATAATATTTCATAATGTGATACCTTGAACTTGCAAGCCGATTATTTTGCCATCAATGCAGTATCTTATGCACCATTGTGCATGTAAGGGAAGTTAGTATCTACATGTTGTTTTACGTCTGTATATTTTTATTTGTCAAAGGTATTTTTTTATCGCGGTTTGAATTTACCGCACTTTTTTTTTAGATTATTTGACTGGCAACTTTTGTAGTGTATAAGTAATAGCTATGATTCTAAATAAAAAAGGAATGATCTGTACTTATAATATTTTAATTACGGTTTTCTGAGCTGACAATAATTCACTAGGTACACTGGTTATGCCAAAAAGTGACAGCCAAAACGTAAGACAGAGGTTTTTTTCATTATTATTATTTAAATGATCTAAAATGCTATGTAGAGCTATTATTATTGATGTTGTATCATTTTTATTATTAACCATCCAAAAATAACCGTTATCCTAAGTGGGCATTTGGGTTTTGAAGGATATAATATGTAAGATAACACCTAATAGGTCCATGTTTGACAAAAAAATCGGACGGAATAGGTATATAAAAAAATATTATTTAAGTGATTTTCAGGATAGGATCTGAGCTAATTAATTACACCATGTCATTTATTTGAATAAAAAACAATCGTCTTTGAGATATTAAGAAAAAACAATCGTCTTTGAGAGATTAAAAAAAACATCATTACTGTTAGGCGACTAACGCTAGAAAAATGCGAATAGGTAGGTAGTGTAGGTACACACATTTTCCATTGCAGACACAGACTGTAGCCAGTAATAAAATCTCCCCACAAGACTGCCATAAATTATGCTGAAAACTGTAAATAAACAAGAAACTGGAAGACAGTGCTGAAGGTTTCCAGGTGGCATTAGGTGCAGCACCCTTCTCAGCGGTCGCAAGGGGCGTAGCTCTCGAGGGTCGGCCAAAAAAGGTAATTAATATCTGTTAGGCTTTCGGCTCAGTTTGCGGGCGATTAGCAAAGAGAATTTATTACGATGCTGGCTGGAATGCACGCAGGAATAAGTGGGCATAAGTTTTTAGTAGATATACGTAAGTTGAAAGTAGGATTTAAGCATGAGATGGAAAAATGAATTATTAGAAAAATATTGGTAGTAGAACAAATAAAGTGCGCTCAAGAAAGTTAATTATAAAAAAATTTAACAAAAAGATTGATAGTAAAAGCAGTTTTTTTTTTTCAGAGTTTGGAAATTTAATGGAGTCGCATGGAGGCAGATTATTGAAGCCAGAATGTTGATTATAGAAGCAAGGAAATTAATTGCTGAAGGTATTATATTTTGATTGGAGTTGCAAGAATAATTAGACAGAAGCAAAAAGATTAAGTTAAAATTATAGTAATACCTATTTATAATATCATATTTATGTATATATTTTTTTTATATTAAGAAATTATATCTACAGTTATTTTATATACCTACACTGGAAGATAATAGGCACGGTACTTAACAGAATAAACGTTTTTTGTGTAATTAAGAAAATCAACAATTATAAATAAAATTTTGATTGATTTGATAATGTACCCGTCTAATTTCATTAAAAAGAAGTTAATTTGATGGTATTAACCTTGACTTGATGATAGATTATTAACGTAGTCAAAAAATGTGTCTACCATGGTAACTAACAAATTTTTTCAGCAGTTAGCCGATGAGTCCTTGCGATGGATATTTCAAGACATACCCAAACCAAACTTTATATTCAAAATAATATATTATTGCCTACTAAAATATTCATAGAAACATATAGGGGATGGGTAAATGGTGTATTTTATCTTTTAAATCCAATTAAGTATAAGGTCTGACGTTGTGTAAAGGAATGGGTTGGTGTACGGGAAGTGGGTGAACTGAGGGTGAAGGTGGGAGGGTGGGAGTTAGGGGAGTTCTGGACACATAAGGGGGTGGACATAAGAGAAATAATTTAACTGCCCGGAGCCACACAAACTTCTGGGAATTAAACCCGAAACCCAACCCTTTCAGGGCCTTATGGTTTCACCGGGTACCGAACCCGGCAAACTTTAACTTTACCCTTTAATAAACATTATAATAAAGCTTTGTTAAAATGAACGTATTTTAAAATTTACCCTTCTATTTATGTTATTTTTCAGTTAAAATCCTCTCGAAAAATATCCATCTACAGATATATGTACGAACAATATAATATGTACAGATCCTTTTTTTAGTTATAATATAGCAAATTTTTAATACTAATCGCATTTAAAGAAATGAATTTAGGTGTTAATTTTTTTTTAGCAGTTCAGTTGTATTGTTTTTTGTACTTATTGTACGTTTTTGTATCAAATAAAAAAAACATTTATAGGAATGAATATGCAAAAGTAACCAAAAGATATATGTATATTTGAATAATTTTAGTTTTATTCCTCTACCGTTATGGACGGATAAAAATTTACCTTTAAGACCCAAATTTGTCCATGTATTATTTTCTGTAAATATGTAAATGCAGATGCAAATAATATGACGGCTATGACGCTGGATTAACCATGGATGGAGGTTCGATTCTCGGTTAGATACTAAAAATTATAAGATATTTTCCGCGTGTTTAGTGTTCTGAGATGTTATTCTACTATATAATCGGGCTTCTGAGATTGTAAAAATAGATATGCATTTAGTCTGGTTAAAAATAATTACATTTTATAAAATCGAAAAAAACTAAAATTTATATTGACTGAGTTACCGACTGAGCCAATGCCACACTTTCCTAAAATTTTCAGGTTTGATAACCAGTGAAGTCATAAAAAAGTATTATATCTGGGATCTGTGTAGGTACTTATTCTATGGGTTGCATTTGAAAATAAATTTTATTTTTAGGTTTGTTTGGAAGAAATTGATTGAGAATACTAGGCAATAAACTTGTAATTGTAGGCAGTTATATACCAAAATTGTATGAAAAGAGAAGAAAATAGGAAACTAAAACAACTCTTTAAACTTGATTCAATAAACAACGGTCATGGCGACATGTCCTTTGAAAAGCATTATGATTTTATTATTATTATGTATATTTACGAGTATATACAATAATGAAAGGTGGGTAGGTAGATATTAAGTACCTATATGTAGGTAAAAAAACTATTATTGTTTCGATACCAGATCCAAAATAAGAGGAAGGATCCTAGTAAAAAAAGTAGAGCCTATTTCTTGCAAAATGCAAGATAAATAATTAATTATTACTACAGTTTTATAACGTTTAAATTAAATTAGTTAGTCGTGGCTCAGAAGTACCTAACCCAGAGGACTTTATATCCAATGATCGACACATAAACCCTACTCAGATACATTTAGAAAGGTATTTTTAAAAGTCAATGCAGATATATTTCTGATTTGTTTATGGTCGAGTTTCAAGAAAAATAAATGATGATGCCAAAAACGCACGTTAAATTGATAAATAGTGCACATCACAAAGGGGTGATTCGTTGCCGAACAGGGGGAAGATGAAAAGAGACGCAGCAGCTTTTGTTAAAGTTTTTACACGAGAGCGAGTGAGACAGCGATACTTTTTCTTTCAACCCTTTCCCACATTGGCCGGGCGGCAAAATTTCGACCAAAAACTCCGCCCATTTACGAACACAACTTCCATAGTAGTCGAAACGCTCGCAAAGTTTCGCCCGTGGACTGGTGCTTTCCGTTAGGAAACGCGGGGTGAAATTTACGTCGCGTCCTCGCGATTGATCCAACAAAGTTTCGTCCGGATTTTTGGAACTTTTCGCCGGAACGGCGGGCAGATTTTATAAACTTTCCACGCGTACATGTGTGCGTGCGCACGCCATGCTTTTATTTTATCGACTTTCAAAATTTGCATACGCTAGGCGCTGGTTGTGATTGGTCGTATAGGAAAATAATAGATTTTTGAAACTTTTTAGGTAATTTTCCATTATTACATAATTAAAATATTATTACTATATAGGTACGTACGAAATAAGGCTACAAAACGTTTTAATGGCTTATTACATAAATGTAATATTTATAAGAATTTTATATTTACATATACCTAAACTAACTGCATAAGTCACTTCGCTTGCTAGTAAAATTACGTAGATACATTTAAGTAACTATTGAAAATAGGACGAGTTTCAAACCCCTTTCACATATTTATTTTTAATTTCAACGTCTTTTAAGCACTTTGATCTTTCACCCCTTCATTTTAAATACGTTAATGCTGTTTATAATTACTTACTGAAGATGAGAAAATTATATCTTACAAGGGGAAAAAAAAAACCTGTAACGCATAATTCCTTTTGTTATTTTTACCTTCCACAACTTAAGAGATGAAATGTTTTTTAGAGTAAAACGCAACCTGTTCTTTGCACAGGTACGTAAGGTCGTTAAATAATTTAAATAAATTTTAAATAACCTTTTCTACCCCTAACAGGAAGGTCAACTTGACTGACCCTAAGTCTACTTTTGACCCCTGTTAATTTGCCGTTGTTAACATCTCATCTTAAATATTTTGACAGGTTTGAACCTGTTTTGCAGGATTTCTTGAATAATATTATCTTTCTACAAGAACAGTAATGAATCTGGAATATTCATAAGAGTGGTAACGGATTCTGTTTTCTGTGAGATATTTTTAAAAATTTCAACGGCTTTGTCTAAGTAACAAAATAAACATTACAACATACATCAGATGTAAAAAAAATGCTTATCAAATATGGTCAGTCCGTAAACTGATATTGTACCGAAATATTACCCATATAAATAATCTGTATTAAATTTGCATTGAATTTTGCATTATATCATTTATTTTCCAATCATTTACGAAATACGTAAAACATTTTTTTTAAGTAAGAAAAATCTATGAAGAGTCATGAAAAATAGCGGAAAGTTTTATACTTTTCTCATATTCGCAACTAATGGTGCATATAGGGTGCTAAATTGATGCAGTTAATCTATTATTTATTACATAAAGGCAAGAATGATCATTCTTACATATCAGTGCCAGTCCAGAGTATCACATCTGGAATATAATAAATTAATAAAGGGTAGGTATAATAAAGCAATATTTTCTATTCGTATCAAATGCTCTAGCAACAATAATGTTTTGTACCTATATATTGTTTATTGTTTATTGTTTATTATGGTCACTAACATTACATATCTTATTCATTACAGATGGTGTGTGAAATTAATTTGTTATTGATATCTTCTCTACTAGGTGGCGTGTTGTGCACCTGTCTCAGAGATACAATGGGTTATTAAAATATAAAATTTTACTGAATCGACTAAATTTTATCAAATAGTATATTAATTAGAAACTTACTAACACTACTACTCAAGTTATTGGGTCCTTAGATTAGAAACATACTTAAACAAAATATTATCGGATATTACGTACAACTTATATTATCTCTGAACAATCAATAGTTGTTCAGAATTTACAATATCTAAATCGACGAGCCACATGTTTAATCCTAATTTAGGCGTTTAAGTATTGTTTTCCAACTTATTGTACAGGTAAGGAGATAAAAATATTGAGTATAGAAATGATAATTAGCAGGTTTCTCGTTTAAAATCGCGGTTTAAAACCATGTAATATGAAGTACATTTTAGTATTGATCTAAACAAGTAGATTTTTAAAACTATTTAGGTACCTACGAAAAATGTTGTGACTGTTTTTTACTATTTCTACAATACCTATTCACAAATATTATTTTTTTAACTGTTAGGTACCTAGCATATTGTTTATATTCGAAGGACCTCTATACTCATTCTCCCAAGCCTACCACACGCATCGAGTTTTTACACACACATGCAGAGTGATTTTTTCAGTTCCGTTCCATTGTTTAGGTATAGCGGCAGAGAGGGACGGCGCTATGCTAGGTAAGCGGTGTGAGAGGGGGAGAAGGGAGACTAGGGTGGCATCTTCACACTATTCGCACGATTAAAAACGATAGAGAACATGGACTGGCGAAATTAAACATTTTATCGTTTTCGAACTATCACAGTATTTACATAGACGCAGATTAATTATATCCATATTTTATCCGCTGTAAAATAGGTATTTAGCTGACGTAAAACAGCGTAGAATAGATTTTTATTTAAATTATTGGTCTATTTTTCCTCTATGCGCAGTTGAGAGAATGTCGCCCACGACTCGATAACAGCTGTTCGATGGCGGGTTTGCAATCTCCCCTATATTTTATTATTAATTATTATTATACCATATCCGCTCCCTATGTGGAGCATATAGAATCCACAAACTGCCTCCAGGCCAAGCGATCGGCCGCCAGCTCCCGCGCATCCTCCCAAGACAAGTCCACGTCCCGCAGCTCTGACGCAAACTGCCGACGAATTGTCAACAGTGGACGACCGGGACGCCGAGAACCTGATGCCTTGTAAAATAGGCAAGCATGGTTAAGGCTCTCGGGAGGCATACGTAGTATATGGCCTAGCCAGCCGAAACGGATGACAGTAGACAGTAGACAGATCTCCCCTATATATAAGAGCATATATTTATTAATCTGTCAATAAAGGGTTAAATTAATGATAAATAGTGATTCGTTTATTTACAGTGGTAACTGACTGTTATTAGCATGAAAGACGGACCAAATTCTCGTATTTAATTATATGTGTATAATGTATTATTATCTACACGCTTGCGCTGAAAAAGTATAAATAAATTGTAGTTTGAACAAACAACTTTTGACAGCACACGCTTATACCTATACCTACATGGTGTAACAAAACTCGTAGTACAACCCGAAGACTGGTGAATCTACATCATATTTGGAGTCGAAGGTGTAATATGACTTTTGAATCTGAGTTGGAAAAAAACAATTCTCTCATAAATGCTTTCATAAGTACCTAGGCCTACTGCAGATTTAGTATAATTTCACAAATTCTTATTAAAATGGCGTTTATTGTTTTGTTTTTTTTCTTGGATAGTAGTAATTTGACTAAATAAATGATATTTGAAGACAATTCGCAAAAAAATAAACTTCTTACTCAATTTTCTCGAAAACTATGGGTCATATGAAAAAAAATTCCTACAAAATCGACTCCAAATATGATGTAAATTCACTGGTTTCCCGCTTGTACTATATACTATATTACTTTTAAATGAATTATTATCTAATTTATAATGAGACTTATTATTTATCTATTAGGTATATTTAAATTAACAGGGTTCTCATAAACGGGTGGTGGCCTAGTGGTAACGTCGCAGATTTGGGTCTATAGATCGCTGAAGTTGCATCGCGACCTACCTATCTATTTACAAATTTAAATATGTGCAAATATACTACTTTAAAAAAATTCATTCAAGTATTTGATAGTAAATAATGTATATCTTTAAAATAATAATAATAATCATCATCATCGTACCATATTCCTACGTGGAGCACACGGATTCTACAAACTTCCTCTGACGCAAAATGCCGACGGATTGTCCACACTGGACGTCCAGGATGCCGAGAACCTGATGCCTTGTAAAATAGACAAGCATGGTGGCGGCCCTCGGAGGCATACGAGGCCGGATGGAAGTAGATACCAAGGGTTCCTGCGTTGCTGCTATATCTTTATAAGATAATCGTAATAAATAATAATTCACCAAATTAATTTAAAAAAGTGTACCTGATTGGTCTATTGTTATGTTCAGTAACATCTCATACAGATATAATATGTGAATGCCTATTCAGAAAAATTCAGTGCAGAGAAATTTATTTTACAGATTTCATGTTTTTTTAAATTATTTTTATTACAAATGAGGTTGCGGGATCGATTTCCGTAGGGGGTAAATATGAAATATTGCACCATCGGGTGTGAATAAGGGAAAGTAGTATTAGTACAAAAACAGTTTTGAGAAAGCCCATGGGAAACTGATTTAAAAAAAGTAATTTCGATTCGTTTATGGGCTGCTTATGACTGGTAAAAAATCTTCAATTTCATCAACTCACAATCAATGTTCTTTAGTTATTGAAATGATATATTTAGTACTTAAATAAACGAATAAAAACGTACTTAATAAAGGATTTTAAAAGCTTAAAATATGCATATCCCAAATTATTATAAATAAATTGTCCTTGCAAAAGAACGTCCATTTTCTGACAATTGGCAAGTAAATACATATTTTTAATAAACGCTTTTTATAATGCAAGAGTAAGAACGTAAAAAATAAATAATCAAAAGGTATTAGTAATAGCTGATTTAACAAGTCAGAGAGATAACTGATAGGTGTTGTATTGTTTTGGTGGGTAAAAACATGAATTGACCGGTATGACGCCCAAATCAAATTTGTTGGGAATGTAATACAAAACATGTTAATTCACCAAACCCGAAAAATATGACCGCGGCAATATAATAAAAGTGTTACCCATACGAATTGGCAATCTGCGTCGATTAAAAAGTAAAAGAAAAATAAAAATCTAGTCATTTTTAATAAATATCGTTATGAGTGTTTCTTAATACTTGCACACAAATCTTATATTTTACCTATGATGGGAGTACATCATTTCAGGATCATGTAGTATCCAAATATACACGATCCAAAAATTATCTGGTGTGGATATTATTCGCTTACAAGGGGGGGTGAAGAATGTTGTAATTATTAGCAAGGGTCTTCAACTTGCAGCTTTTCATTCAAAATAGAGGTTTTAAAAAGTGGTTTATTTTCAAATACTTAGGGCCGGTTGTTTGATCAGTGGTATAAGTTAAAAATCTAAAGTATAAGATAAAGTTCAGCAATAATACTGAAGAGTGAGTTGTTAGATCGTGAGTTACACCTAGCCGGTGGTCAAAATGTATACTAACTGGTTTAAAATAATAAGCCGCCGATATTGGAGGGTATAAGTAAAAGTATAAGTTTTAAAAAAATGGCGGCCATCTAACAGCTGATCGCTTGAGACACTACGCACAACCTATCAATGTGACATTTGTGTCATAGAAAAAACGATGAAATTCGTGTCATTCCATAGAAGTTTTCATTATTTAGTTTTGGAAACTTAACCAGAGAATTTTGAGTAAAAACCGATGTCAAACAACCCATTCTGAAGTAACTTATACTTTTACTCTTACCCACGGTTGTTTTTAACTAAAGCAAGACGTAACTTTTACTTCTGATCAAACAACAGGCCCTTAGGGCCGGTTGTTTGATCAGTGGTATAAGTTAAAAAATCTAAAGTATAAGAAAAAGTTCAGCAATAATACTGAAAAGTGAGTTTGTTTGATCGTGAGTTACACCTAGCCGGTGGTCAAAATGTATACTCACTGGTTAAAATAATAAGCCGCCGATATTGGAGGGTATAAGTAAAAGTATAAGTTTAAAAAAATGGCGGCCATCTAACAGCTGATCGCTTGAGACACTACGCACAACCTATCAATGTGACATTTGTGTCATAGAAAAAACGATGAAATTCGTGTCATTCCATAGAAGTTTTCATTATTTAGTTTTGGAACTTAACCAGAGAATTTTGAGTAAAAACCGATGTCAAACAACCCATTCTGAAGTAACTTATACTTTTACTCTTACCCACGGTTGTTTTTAACTAAAGTAAGATGTAACTTTTACTACTTCTGATCAAACAACAGGCCCTTTAGTAAGTTATTTTCATGTGATATCCACTTCTTATCGGTATTTATTTCGCTTTTTCCTTTTGAAATTTAAGAATTTTGTCGCTAAACTTTAAATTTTCACGCTTTTCCTAATAACATAATATAAAATAATGCCATCGTAATACTTTAGGTTGTATTTTCTGTTTTTAGCGGAATAAAGTTTTCAAATTCAGGATAGCACATCAGATTTATTACGGCCAAAAAATAATATTAGGATTCTTGACGCAGTATCCTACGCGTTGATTTAATGGTGAAAAATAAAAAATGAGTTTAAATTGAACATCGAAAAAATCTGAATTACTGACTGTACAACCAGCCAAAGTGCAAACAATAGTTTATTTGATAAAATTTTATGTATCAATTTTTTTTTTAAAGGATTTCTCCTGAAGCCAAAATGATGGTGCGGGTTGTACGCTGTGATTAGCAGTCATGAAATCAATCGTGATGAGTTTTTAATATAATATATTATGTTCTAGTGTACATTGAATTAGAATAAATTCTATGCAGAACTCGATTCATTTAAAGCTATTAATTTCACGACTAAATTTTAACCAAACGCTTATATGGTAAGCTAATTAATGAGACACAAAACAAAAGTATTTTTAATGAGGATTGTTTTATAGGGGTTAAAATTACAATCCTAATTTGAGTATGATTTCTCTGAAAAAAAAACACCATATTTTTTTGTGATCGATATTTTCCATGAGGGATAATCTAAATTTACGTTATTGGAGCTTTTCGGTACCTATTCCAGTTTCAGTTTTTCAGTATTTTCAGTTTTTCCACCCTTTGCATTCCGTTGGAGGCAGTGTACCTTATCCCGTCTCCCATTTTTTCGTTTGACTGACAAATAATAATAAAAGTACGTTGCACACGAGGCCAATTGTTTGCTTTATTTTCGAGTTACATTTTTGTACAAAAAATCAAGGTCACTGCCGGCTATATCCGTTCGGTTTCATGCCAAATTGGGATGAACAATTTCATTTAGGGATCGATTATATCACATTTAGGGGTGGTTGGATACCCATCACCTGTTTTTAATTTAGGCGACATAACAAATTAAAGTTAGTGCACGAAAGACGACGGTTTCTTTCGCAATCTTAAATAAATGATGTTTTGGTTTTAAAAAAATTAACATTTTGAAATCGATAATTAAAAACTTAGGTTCCGTTTGTTTGTGACCGCAAATCTCGGGAAGTAATTAATAGATTAACTCAAAATTTATACAGAACATTACATTTTAGCAGAAGAGTGTTTCTATATACTTTTTTATTCGGAAGTTCCAACGGAAACGGAATATTCTATGCATATTATTTGTCATAGTTAAAAAGTACTGAATGACAGTTGTACAAAGCGCCGCCATTTTATCAATCTTAGCCAACGTTATAAAAATGTATACAATTAGGAATAAAAAGAATTTAATCGGATTTAAAAATCGAACTATACCTGACAAATGTTAGACTATTTTTATTTACTCTCCTAATAATTAATATCAGACAAAGCCATAGCGAAGCGTGGCTGGGTTCAGCTAGTATAGTTATAAATTACGTTTTTTTGTGTACTTGGAGGTATCACTATAATAAATAATAAGTTGTGTGCCTATTGCCTGACATTTTTCTTTTGTAGTATTCCTGGGAAAATGTGAATATAATTAAAAGTTATTTTTACTGTATTAACTAAATACACACACAGTATTTTTTTAAACAACCTCAAAAATATTCATACCCATAATATATATTAACATGCCAGATACGGAGAGTTTCCGCATTATTTAATGTAAATTACTTGTAAGACGCCATTTAATGATAGTATTTGTCTGAACCAAGTCCTATACAAGCTATATCAGACTTGATTCATAGAAATTCTGAAATGACGAACTGTCATTTTAATCAAGTTATATTCTACATTTGAAGCCAGTTCTTTTAAAAAGTGATTCGCATTGATAAACCATATTTAAGTTGCCCTATTAACCTTAGTAGTAGTAATAGCCTAACCCTTACCCAACCTTAGTAGTACCTGGTAATAAGGTTAGTAGGGTAGGTAAGAAAGGGCGCGAAAGACCTTAATCTTTGACTCCAAATTTAGGGGTTCAATAGCCATTATTAAAAGCTCGTGAATGCCAAACCAGTTATCGCTTAAACAGCAACTTCTTTATAAACACCCCAAAACCAAATACATTTTTGTTCGACAAAAAAACGACTGTACTTGCTCTGTAAAAGAAGTAGTACCTACCGAAACCTAAAGATATTATGTGAATTGCACATTATCATAGTAATATTTGAATAACATTTGAAAAATAATGAAAAACCAATTAAAAACAACACATTTAAAAAAAAGTTCAGACCACCACGTGACTCGCTGCCGTTTCTCCATACAATCGTAGTCCTTGATTTTCTCCCTGGAATTTATCACTAGAGCAATGACTTCTTCACACTTTTTAGATATGGACATTTAGACATGTTTGTATTGTCTTGTAATAAATGAAAATATTTCAATAATACAATTTGTCTGCGTATAATATGCCTAAGTAGAAGTAGAATAATATACGGAAGCTAATAATAAAGCTTGGGAATGTTGGGTACAGTACCTAATAGGTAATAAACAGTAATAGGTCGCAGGGTACAAAATTTGTAATTAAATTTCCCGCATTATAAGCGCACCTCCTATTTCCGCTACAGAATCTAGGACAGAGGACCACATGGAAAAGTATATATAAATATAATATATTATGCAGTAGGACAAGGTGATACTATAATAAGATTCTGCCTTAGAACTATTTGTACGAAGAAAGTTTACAAATTTGTCTTTACCTATTTGTCGCCATAACAATATTTCCGAAAAAAAAACTCCACTTTTGTAGGATCTGTATTATTTTAATGATTATTGAATTCTTCAAAATTAACGATAGCAAATTTAAACAAGTTTTTCAGTCTTCCATTTTGTAATGTTACCAATATAAGGAGCTTATTTTTCTATTCCTATTACCTTTTTTTGGCGTTGAAATAGCTTTTTATAATATTTTCTCAAAATTCACAGATTCAGATTGTAATAAAAGTAATGTTAGTGCCCCCTGGGCGTAAATAAATAAAAAATGCACCTATAATTCAATAATAATTATACATTTACATTTGTTTTTATTCATTGCTTTTAGAATATGTGTAGCTTATATTTTATTTATTATTGATATTAGTGTTGTTGTGTGATTTTGTTAATCTTTTATTTTTCTTATTGTTGTAAAAGGTACGAGGTGCATATGAAAAAACTAAATAATTATTCAAAGTATGTATAATTTTGAAGGTATGTATAAGTATGACAAAATTAAGAAAGGGCTTTTACGATGGTTTGGTCATGTGGAGCGAATGAGTGATGAAAAAACGGCTAAAAGAAGTTCAAATGCAAGTGTGCCTGGATGTAGAAGCCGCAGAAGGCCGAGAAAGACATTTCATGACCAAGTACGTCAAGTACTTGAAGTGAAACATGTGAAAAGTGGGGGAATAATTGGCGTATGTGCATGATAAGATGTATAAATGTAGAGGAAGCAAAGGAAGTCTGTCAGGACAGAGTGGTATGGCGTTCTATCCTCTCTGCCTACCCCTACGGGGAAATGGCGTGATGGTTAGTTAGTTAGTTATGTATAATCAGAGGATTTTCATGTTGAGAGCTTTAGTAACATCCTGCAAAATCGGGGAAACATAATATTAAAATTAAGTTTCACAATTTCGCTGGAAAATTATAATTTACACAGAATTTCGACTGTTCAAATAAGGAACGTTTTTTAATAGGGTCGGAGGTCAATCTGCGGGTGCTAATGAAATCAGCCTGTTAGAAAATGAAATAAAAATGCATAATTTGATAGTACACGAATTTAATTTCGTTTTCGGATATTGTAATTACATTGCAAAACGCCGATTGTTTGTTCTGCCAAATCTATCTGTCAAAACTGCGTCCATCCATCACGAGGATATTAAAAAAATAGGAAACATTATGCAAACATTCGTTCTATGGAACATTATACCATTTTGTTCGAGCCTGGCGCAATTAATTAACGAATATGCAACTCCGAGAGCAAACCCTAGTAAAACAAATACCTCCAAACTTCCGGCCGATCTGATTATTTGCTTACCGGCGGGGGAGGGGGTGTCCGCCCCATCCCCCACTCATCAGACCCCGGATTCAGATCCTTTGCACAAAAAGCCCGGGAAACAGCCGATTTATTTGTGCGATTGGTTGTGCTGGACGTAGGTACTTATAGGGAGCTGATTCTGGTATAGTGCGATTTGATTGGGTGCAAATATTTTTGTATCGTAAATAATGGATATCACAAATTATCAATGGTTTTACTTATTTTGGTGTGATCCAGAACTTAGCAAGCTATAGGTACGACCTGCAATATGACCTGTGATTAATAGGGCTTTAGGAAAATATAAATTATTTTGCATTAGTTATCCGAGAACGCTCTTTATGTCTTACATTTGCCATAAAAAGTCATTCCAAATTTTTATTTTTTAAACTTAATGGTCCTTTTGTGTATTATAATTTTATTAATTGACAATTCGTCGGCAGTTTGCGTCAGAGCTGCAGGACGTGGACTTGACTTGGGAGGATGCACGGGAGCTGGCGGCCGATCGCTTGGCCTGGAGGCAGTTTGTGGATTCCATATGCTCCACATAGGGAGCGGATATGGTATGATGATGATGATGCATTTTATTAAATATATTTTAAAATACTGTATGAAAGGAAATAATACGAAACTTATTATTTCTCGTAAAATAATCAAACGCTGTTAACCACGATTCATTGCATTTCCTAAATGTTTATTTAAAGCAGTTTTTAATATACGAAAATATAGGAAGCAAATAAATAATAATACGGAGTGAATTTTGAGTTTTGTATGAAGTCAGCTGATAATATTAGATATTCGAAGACAATATTCAACTCGAACGACTCTAGAATAGGGTCCCTGAACGACTAGATTCTGATATAGTATACCACCGGTACCACCATATAAATAAAAGGTAGGTAGTATATGCATGTGCGTTCGTTTTGCATAACGTAGGTACTTACTTATAGAAGCATATTATAGCCACGTGGTGTATCGATACCGGAACATTTTTTGTCGGTGCGGGTGCAAGAAGTCAAAAAGTCGTACGGTAGGTAGTTATCGTCTCTATTTGAAGGCAACAAGTCAAAGTTTTTACTTCAACTGATCCCATTTAAGAAATTACAGATTACAAGTTCCTTTAAGTTTACACAAAAATCCATAATTTTATAATATCACTAAATATTTATAAGTACATCATTCGAAGTACAGTGTATCTGCAAGAATAATTTAAATACGATAAAAAACGTAAGTAGATACTCCTATCTAAATCTCTAATGAGTAAATACAATAAATAAATGTAGGTAATTCCAAGCTAGATTGTAGGTACACCTATTCATTATACGGAAGGCGGAAAAATTGGGTAAACGAATTAGTTTAAATTGTAATATATTTGAAGGGGTTGTTTTAGCCTTATTGTGTGTCCTACATTTATTCAAATGCTTTTTCTAAGCTTTCCTTTGTAATTTATATGCTCGCAAACGCTAAACGAGTACCTTAACCTAATTGTCGATATAACGTAATAAAACGTACATTTAATTACGTAGATTAATCGTCAAACGTTCCAAAAAAGTAGAACCCTTATCAAATTAATGTTACCATTAATCGAAAATGGCGGTCAGATCCCAAAAGGTTTTTTCCCTTCACATTTTTCTTCGTTCTTCCGACCACACCGTTTCTCTCATTTCCCTTGTCCTCTCTGTGCTAAGTACCCGACCTTTTTACATCCCATAAACTTTTTATTCCTCGCTCTACGATTGGCTGAACCGGATCTGAAGCACTTCCGCGTGCAATTAACTGAACCGAATGAAATCGTCTGAAGTTATGGGAATCTTTGGGAATCATCAGATCAGTTCAGTTCAATGCGCAAACCGACATAATCTATTAGAGTCTAGAGTAAAATTCAAAGGTGAACATTATTTTTTACCAAAAACAAATCGGTTCGTTCGAAAACAAACATTTTAAAATCTAATTATTACTAAGTTCACTGGGCGCCTGATGTTTTAGAAATCAAAGAATTTACTTAATTTTTAATATTTTAAGTAGATACCTACTACTTATGTCTAAATCTTTTTAGGCAAGTTACAGTTTATCACTTTTTTCAAAGCATGGACTACCTAACGATTTTTCTGTGTTCTTCTTGCAACGTCACGAATTGGCCCCCGAGTGTGTATAATGGCTAAATTAGTTAGCTAAAGAACCAAACAGGTATCATACATCATGTTATGTTTTGTCCTTATTGATAGAATATAACACCAGATATTTTTGGCTATTTATACACCGTGTAACAAAACTCAATGTACAAGCGGAAAACCAGTGAATCTACTTCATATTTGGAGTTGATTTTATAGAGTAAATATTTTTTTATTAGACCCCTTAGCTTTCGAGAAAATTGAGTTACAAGTTCCTTTTTTTTCGAGAAATTCTTACAAATTGTTATCAAATATAATGTATTTAGTCAAATCAATACTATCAATGAAGAAAACAAAAGCCAAAACCGAATTATAATAAGAATTAGTGCTATTTTACTTTATCTACGGTACTTTTGAAAGCTTTTACGAGAAGAATTTTTTTCTTAAAGATCAGGTTCATATTACACATTCTACTCCAAATATGATGTCGATTCACCAGTTTTTAGGTTGTACTGCGAGTTTATAGAGAGTATTTATAGAGTAATGCCATACATTTCGTACGTAATTATGCAAGTACTTTTTCTTTTACATTTTACATAGATACTTCTGTACAAATAAAACTAACGTAATCAAATTATTGTTGATTGTTACTCTTCTACACTTATCACGTAACTCGTTGCAAACGTAATGCCATACATTACACTAATTGTATGTATTCGGTCACATTAGGCCACAAAAACTGGCAATATCTGTATTCGAATCATGTGGCTGCCGAAAAACTGTCCTTTGTTGCAGGTGCATAGTGGATAGATTATAAAAACTGCACTATATACCGGAAACCTCAAAAATTTCAAGCAAAACACACCCTGTATCAGAAAAGGACAATGAAAACGGTGTGAATGAGTTATTAGTGTCGGTTTTGGTTTAACTCTTTTGGTTTGTTGGTGATTTGGCTGGGTGTTTGGGGTTTTTGTGCAGCGCTCTCTCGTTTGTATCTCGTTCCCAGGCGTGCTCCAAAATGCATTATTTTTGTGCATTTCCTATTGGCATCTGTCTACGCACCACTAATGGTGGTGTCGCGTATGCCAACATTTAGATACCTAGTTATAGTTAATGACAACGCGTTATTCAATAGTTCGTCCTCACTTGCGTCTCCTTTATTAAAATTGATGCGATAACCCAATAAAAAGCGCAGAAACATATCACGTACCTTAACGCAATATTCTGCAAGTAGGTAATAAATTCAATAAATTATTTTAAAAAATGTAATTTACTGATTAATTTTTTTTGATTTATTTTTCCTTTTAGTTATACATGACTCCTGCAATCCTATTTTGTATCATATTTTTAAATGTTTGTGTTGAATTTGTATGTATTTTCTTTTGCGTTTTTATTTGTAATTTTGGTACGTATCTACCTACTGTGTAACTTTCGAAAAAAAATTATGTACCTAAAAGCCCTACAGGCGTTATAAAAAATATTTTATTTTTATTTTAAAAAACATGTACCTACTTACTTGTAGATGATTATATTTCTAAAATGTGGTTTTATTCTGATACGTAGTTAATTATCATTAAAAAGAAACAACGGAAATGTTTTAGGTATATCTACCTATAAAAAATCTAGGTTATGTAGATTCTAGGCATTTAAGAATCGGCACATTATAGAAACAAAATTTATATAGTTCGGTGTTCATAAGAGATAATTTAAAGTGAATACCTAGTTACATGCAATTATAATATTATTTTTATTCTTTGCTTTAGTAGCTTTTTAGTCTTGCTGGCCTAACATTTAATTTCATATCTTTCATCACTTAGTTCACTTCAAAATATTCTCTGATTAAACTTCTAATTACAAAATTCATAGCGTCCATTTTGTTGAAATTGCTTGCGAGTCCGCCATGTATGAAACAATAGTAATAAAACAATACTCGTCGAGGGTGTAAAACTTTACGTTTGGGGTAATAATAAAGTTTCAGTGCGGTTGTTACTTGTTACTACCTAATATGGAGTGAATTTAAATTACCTAGTCTTGTGATTCAAAACGTATTTTAGTTAGCTGTAGAAAATTAAAGGTGAATTATAAACGAAATCTGATAACAAAGGAATTTTGTCAAAAATCTTGCGTGTTCTTCTTCCGCATTAAATGTCATTCAGAATCACGAACGAAAGCGAAGCAAGTCAATAAGAGAAAATTTATGATATTGTGCAGAAGACTAATAAACTAATTTTCTTTCAATTCATATAATTAAAAAAAGGGCGGTAGACTGAATGCTGTTGAAATGAGATCTCTTACGCGAATGTGTGGTAAAACAATGTACAATTAGTGAAAGGCCGAAGTTATCACAAAAATATTTTATAAAAATTTATTTTACGATGGATCGGTCACGTGGGACAAAGGAATGCTGTAAAATGCCTTAAATAATTTGTGATGCGAGTTTGCTTGAATGCAAAAGTCGAGAAAGGCCAAAAAAGACATGGCATGATCAAATACATCGTTTAATTGAAAGTTAACATCTGAAAAATTGAAATAATCGACGTGTTTGCGTGAGAAAACGTATGATGTGGAGGAAGCAAAAGAAGTGTATTAGGACGGAGTCCTTTATCCTCTCTGCCTACCCCTTTGGAGAAATAGCGTGATGGTAAGTCAGTTTCATTATAATTAAGAGCCGAAAATATTTTTAATTTGAAAGATGCTGATTGCACCCTATAATGAAGGCTCTGTAATCTGGACTCTTATGCACCCTAGGGCTGAAATACTGACCGGTTCTTATGTGCGAGAGTGTGTACAATATGCAGGACTCTCACTACCACCGATACACGCACGTGTCCTGTGCACTGTACGACGGGGATCGGGGATCGGAAACCACATGTATCTGCGCCTGGATCTAAAAAAAAAAAGAAAAACTTGAAAATATTTTATACTGAATACCTAATACTCTTACATTATAACAGTAGGTATAAACAAAGAATAAAAACTACTTAAAGCCTTAAAAAAAATTAAAACAGCGAAGTATGTCTTATGTTAAAATCAAAAAACGATTTTTTTTTGGTTCTATGTGATTTTTATTATCAAGTTAGTGACAATTGTTTCGCCTTGTAAGGGCATTATCAAAACGAAGTATGTGTTTTTCAAATATGTAAATATTTAACCTTTACCTGTTGATACTTTCGAAACATAGTGCCACGTGTAAAATTTGAGTTAGTACCTTGACAGTCTCGTTTATATTTATATTATTTGTACCTACATAGCCAATAAAAAATACAAGCGTATTCGTTTTCAGTTGTTATTCTGCTGTTTTTACATACAACCATGTTTATGTTAATTTTTTTAACAGTGAAAAGAGTTGTATTTATAGCCAACTGTATTTATGTAGGTATAATTCAAAATCCTTTCGTTTGCTGTTGGATTTGTGGCAGCAATGCGCAAAACCAACCGTTGAATTATTAAGATACCTTGAACGCTGAATGAAAATATATTGAAATCAGATTTTTTGAATGGATGATTCCAGTGTTTATTTAGATATGTATATATTTATTGAGACATTAACATATATTACGTATCTTAATTACAGATAGTGTTCAGACCAATATATTGTCATTTCCCATATTTTCCATCCTGACGATTATTGTCACACTTTTCCCTCCTCCATGCCTCTCTATGACGCGTCTCCATGCCTAGTGATTTGCTTTCAGTAGTTGCATTTCGGGAGTGCTGGAAATAACAACGTTCAGAGAGTCGAGTTGACGTAACCGACGCGCGACGTCCAAATTGCCCGACCAGGGAAAATACTTATTGACATTTTTGAGTTTATAAAGATATTTAGTAGTGCAGTGATCATCAACAGCCACAAGCTGGTACCAGCGTACAGAGAAGACCTCCAGCCTACACATGGAAAGAGCCGACAACACGCCCTCAAGAAGCAGGTTAGTGGAACTGCGTCTCCTTCCACCTCTTATCATCATCCCTTATACAATTCACTGTCATCCCTTTAATCCCAACCTGAAGAGCACCTACTCGCCCGAGTCCTACTCGTCGCCCGGTCCCCTACAGTCCCTACAGAGTGTATAGTATAATTTTTAATATCTTTTACTAGGTGACGTATTGCGCACCAGTCTCGGAGAACGTATGTAGATGTTTTAAAATGACCAAATAATGGGATATTTAGTGACACGCGGATCGCAAGGTTACGGCCAACTGGCGCACAGTGCACACCTATCCGGTTTTCGCATACTTGCAAAACATCCTATGCACACGCATAAATACAGCTCGCATTATGCAAAGTGTTGCCAGCCAAGGGGAAGTCGTTAGGAGCTAAGGGTAGCCAGCCCGCGGGGATAGGGGAGAGTGGTAGATGGTGAAATAGTGGGGTCGGGTGGTGCATTTGTGTCATTTGCAACGCCGCGCCGTCAAATGCGAAATTTTGCCTCGCATTCCCGTGGATATGAGCCGAGCGTGATGGACGAGAAGTGGACTGCGCGGGGAGATAAGGTGCATCATTTTGTATCAAATGCGACACATAATGGTGTGAAAACTCTATGGAAGATAAAGCGCAGAATACATCCTCGGTAGTGCTTATGCGAGTGTGGAGAAAAACTCTCAAATGCATTGTTTTGGATTTCAGGAATACAAGAACTAACTTTTTTATCAAATGCCACACATAAAAGTGTGAACTTTATGGGAAATACTCGTATAATGTGTAAAAACAGAAAAAAATATCGTTTTAGATTTTATTAATAAAAGTATTTAATTTTGTATGAAAGATAAAAATGTGTGAATGAATATGAATAATGAAATACGGATAAGGTTAGAATCATAATCGTAAAATCATTATAATCTAAAACCTGATAATAATTTATATAAGTATTCAAATTTTGTATTCTAAATTTTTGCATAGCACATAATGTTCTGAATTTTGTTAAGCCAATTCTGAACCCTTACAATTTTTTCATGATGTTTACAAATCTACAGGTATAAGGATTGGCTAAAAATACTTTAAGCGAATAAACACATTTAAGATGACAGAGTTAAAGTATTCTTTTCGCATCGAAAATATGAACATATAATATACAATATACCTAAATCTACTTTGAAACATCTCTCAATCTGCCGTAGGCTGGAGAGTGGATAGGTAAGGTATCTCTCCATGTAAGGGTTGATGGGGGTGTGAGGGTTTGTGGCAGAGGGTCAGCGCTGGGGGCCAGGGAGGGGGAGAGGAGGGGAAGAATAGGGTAGAAAAGGGCGCAGCTCCAGGGAGCGCCTAGTTAAGTATGGATTTGAGTTACCAACATGGCGTCTGTTTGTCGTGAGGGTGGTTAGACCCAGTGTTTCGAAGGGTTAAAAGTAGGCTCGAGATTTTTTGGTGATAAATATCATATGCCTCTGTGCCATGTCTTAAATATTTTAGCATCGTTTAATTTAGAATACCTACCATAATAATATATTAGAATTTTAAAAAAACCTTTCTCCAGAATATTTAATTAAAGATTCGTACTTTAAATTTAAATATCTCCAATCGACAGTGAAAGCCCCACCCTTTCCCTAGACTGTATAAAAGACTATTAAGTCTTTTTTCGGTAATAATATCTCCAACTGTTAGATCTAATGTTTTAAAAAGTATGTTGTAATTTAAACTTATTTAACAGCAGTGTGGTAAAATCTTTATAAACAAGCGTTGGGCCTACCCATAACGGGTTAGCATCATTTTACACGTATACATAATTGATATTCAATAGAGAAGATTCTCTTCTAAATGTCTTTGTTTTAGCTCGAGATACAAATTAAAGTACTTATCGCGTTTTGGACATTAATATTATTGTGTTTAATTTTGTCGTTGTCTTTTAAGCTTCAAATAAAAGCTCAAAACCTACAGTTAACTCTTTTTTGTATCTCAAATAAGTAAAAAAATAAAAATGAAAAGCGGAAAAGCGGAAAAAACAACGGGAATTTTTGTAAAGATTTCATATTTTTCTTTCGAACTCTTAATTTCTCAAATTTTATTGTGTGTTTACTCGTGGCATTTATTCGAACAAAAGAAAATCTCGAATTATATTTCACTGTTCCTCGTCAAAAATAATTGTCTGTACTAACAGAGGAACAATACACCTAGGATTGAAAAAAATACTTTTTTTAAATTTCATCGGGAATCGAACCCAAAATCTCCATAGTGTGTGTATCCAGCATCTAAGCCATGATGCTACGAGGGCCCACCTTCATTGTGATTTGTAAGGTCAATTTTCTTGCCATAAATTTTCTATCAAATAATGAATTCAAGAAAACTATTTGTGTTTTTAATTGAGGCTATAGGTACCTGTGATTTAAATGATATTTCCCGTTTATTAAGGGCCACAGAGCTTCGAAAAAATATCACACACCTATAGGTTAAACTATTTAAAATACTTTTTTTTTTGTATATGAATTTTACAGAAAAAAATAACAGGAAACCTTTATTTTGTTTTTTTTTTCATTTTTCTATAAAACGGTGGCAAAACGAATAAATTAGTAATCCAAGAGCACGTTTAATTTTAATACACTAGTTACTTAGCTTTAGTTTCTTATCACCTTAGTTATCTTATCATAGTTCACTCACGATACGGAGGTTCCGGGTTCGATTCCCGGTGAGAACACAAAAATTAAAAGTGATTTTTCTCAAGCCTGGGTGTTTGTGACGTTGTTCCCCTCTGTAATTGGGCCTCCTGGCCTGTTGAGGTGGTTAAATAAAATAAAATAAAATAGTTTTTCGTAGAAAAAAATTAAAGCCCCATTTTTGTGTCCACATTTGATTGCATCGCTAACTCGGCCCCGTGTGATAATTATGTAGGTATCAGGCGAAATACGACATTTTTTAGCCTCAGAAGATACTTCTCTTAAGGTTATTTATTCTTTTAAGGATGCTCAATGTCAAACAAAAACCACCCGGACCCACGAAGATTCTCATTACAAAGCGGCAATGCCTAAATAAAAAAAGCCTGATAAATGTGTTACCTACTGAATATAAGTTTTCAAACTTTATTTTAATTGGGGGGCCACATTTTGAATATCGCATCCCTGAAATGTTAATGTAATCTGAGACCGTACCATATATGTACTTATGTCTAGTATAAAAGATACGTTTTAATTTTCTCTTATATTAATTAATTCGCCCGGAATATTCAAAAACAAAATAAATATATGCGCATTTAATTTGCCGAAAGGGGTTTTCCTACCCAAAATGTATTTCTGAGTAGGTACCTACTACCCGTAAAATATCTTTCAAGCATTGAGTTTTATTATGAAGGTAGTTAGGTGGTACATAAAAATTACATAATGCGCATATTATGTGAATAATTAATAATTGTCAGTAAAGACGAATAATAAAGCAAGTTAGTAGATTTTTATTGAAATTTGAAGCCCCATGGTTAGTCTTGTAATTTGTAGATATTAGAAATCCTACATATTAGGTTTGAACCTACTCTAGAACTAGTTTCCTTTTTTTTAGCACATAAATTGAAAGCAGACCAAGATTTTATTTGTTGAGTTATCTGCATCATGATAATTTAAAGCATCCTTTAATTGAAAATAAAAACAATTTTATTTTTAAGAACTCGATTTTATATAAGATTTTTCTTTACCTACGTAGGTTCCTTTTTTAAGATTTTAAAAATTAATTTTATCCAGTAGGTTTTACGGCCAAATAACCTTTAACAAAGCTCTCACTAAAATCATAGGCCTTTCGATCTGGGAGACGATAAAAACATTTTTTAATTAGTAACAATCGAATTATCGGCCGACAACTTCCAAACTCCTAACGAACAACTAAATTTCTGAATTGAATTATCCAACAGAGTTCCCTCGGTGTCCCGTCCGTTCTGTCGTTAGGACGGCCGTAACACGACAAGAATACGAAATCGGTCGTGTAACGGCAGCTAGCGGGAGCTAACGGATCCGTTACCAGTTTGTTATCCGTTAGTTAGTGTTAATTTGAGATCTGATTTCACCAAGATCACTCAATTATTCAGGAAACCAGATTGGGGGATCGTGATTGAGAGGCTTGGTTTATGTAAATGTTATTGGAAGTAAGTAGGCGATTTTACAAGCCTTTTAGCTAACAACGTTCAAAGGTTATTTTTGTATTTTCCAGGAGAAAATTAACTTACTAGGAAAAATAAGGTGGTTTAACCTCAAATGATAGGTAGATTTGTAATTTACCGAAAAAGGTTGGTAGGTTTTGTAATTTTATGTAGGTATTTAAGAAATACATAAAATTAATACGATGTATTTAAGTGGTAAATGCTTATATTCATATTTCCGCCCTAAACTGTATTGGGGTTTTATAATAATATCTTAAAATATGGTTTCCGTTTTTGGGAAGAATTATAAGATATAAAAAAGCTTGAGAAAAAGAGGTAACTAATAGACTCCATTCTATGTAAATATTTTCTATTTCTGAATTAAAATATTATGATCTTTATAGGTACATAGAGTCATGTTACTATTGTAGATTTATGATTCATTAACGAATGTTTCTGAAATGTGAGAAACTAATTAAACCAGTTTTACGTATCTGTAAAAAGTTATTTTATTTTTTTATATTTGATTTTATTTGGAAAACCAACAGAGAACAAAATTTTATTTTACAAGTAAGTTTTGCTTATTTACCGTTTAATTTAATTTTGTTTTGTTCTATGTAAACAGTCTTACTATTTTCAGGTTAAATTCAGACTGAAGTACAAAGCTATGTCAGGCCAAAAATCATTAGTGCCTCTCATTTCCGCAATTATTCAAACTCTTCAGAATGTCGGAAACATTTCTCGTGTAAGTTATTTTCAAGCATACCGCATTCACTGCCTTGACAGGTTAGGTCTTCATCAAAAAGACATTTCAAGCCTGGAGGGCAAAAACGGTTTAGGAGCATATGTAAGCGACGTCAAGTTCCGAATTCTCTCAGAGTAAATCTCTTTCACACACAGACACATCCCCCCCCTTCTCCCTTCAGACCGCACCTCTGATTTATTGCCCCCTCTTCCCCTACTATACACTAGACTTCTGTAGCTTCGCGCAGAGGCGTGCTTTACTCACAAATCTATTATAGAGGCCAGATTTGATCACATATATTATTCACAGTAAACTGGATCTGTCTAAGAGAAACTGCTTGGATGACAATTGATAAGAATAAGGTCGCAGAACCGACAGGGTCAAAGAACTGACAAGGTCACAGAATTGACAAGGTCACACAACTGACGAGGTCAAACAACCGACAAGGTCACAGAACTGACAGGGTCCCACAACTGACTAGGTCACAGAATTGACAAGGTTACAGACAACTGAGCTATCTTACATGCAACCTTCGGTATACTTAGTTAAAAAACATAAAAGAAGATCTTTCACTAACAGTCCATTGCCAAAAGTAAAGTTAGTAACAATCATCATCTCAAACAAATAATACGAGTAACTTTTCCGAGAAATGAAGTCTGAAACTAATCTAAAAATTTACATAAATAGATTTTTGTGTTACTAGTACAAATAGTATAGGTATATTATTTACTTCCCTTCCTAACATTCCCTAACCCGCACCTGATGGTGCATAAAAGGTACCTACACCTAATAGTACATTGGTACACTTGGTAGATATTTGAAATTCGTATAAAAATTGTATCGAAGAATTAAACCACGGATACACTTACTACTTGTAAGCATTCAGAAAGACTCTCTGTACTCTGAGAGGCAAATAAAGTAAATGTTTTATAAAATAGTCTTTCTTTCGCCCCGTTCGCTCCTATGTGGAGCATGTGGACATCACTAGATCCCTCCAGGAGACCCTGTCACCAGCCAGCTCTCTCGCCTCCTCCCACGTCAGCAATGAAATGATTGTGAATCAAAATGGCATTATTGAGAATATAATTTTTTAAATATGTTTTATTAGACTCGTAGGTACCTAAACTAGGAGAAAACATAACTTTTGAAAAATCACCGCACGGCCCTGTGTACGCCATATATTTCTGTTTCTATACCCCTTTCATACCACCATACCTCTATCTCTATACTCTTCTAGGTACCAGATACTAGGAGAGCTGGCGTTGTATGGCCGGAATCATGAAAACACGCCGTTACGTGACGCGGACGTTAGTTTGGGAGTGTTGGCAAAAATCATTGTGCCCAGAGCAGTGATTGGCCCGGCGCGGCGCGGCGCGGCGCGGCATGGCGCTTTCTGACATTCTGGATTTGTCCGTTTTCACCACCGTACAATGGCGTCCTGTACGTGGAAATTTACACACTCTGATGTCGAAAAAAAGCATAAAGATAGCAGAGATGTAAGATTTTATGTTCAATAAAGCTGTCTTTCAATAGACGTAAATTCATCCGTATTTTTATCACACTAACAATCTTAAAATCGCGGTTTAGCTTGTTGAAAAAATCGGTAGAGTTGGCTGAACTGAAAAAAGACTCAAAAGTCTTTAAAGCAGTCTAGGGAAAGGGTGGGGCTTTCATTGTCTTTTAATAGATATTGTATAAATTTAGGCATTCATGAGCTATTAAAGCGTTTAAATGTCAAACCTTTGTATACTTCGCATTTTAAAAACTCATGATTTTTTTAACTAAAAAATTTACTTACGTGAGTGGTATTATTTTACCTTTCACATAATATTTTAATCCCACAACTTATATTATAAACATTGCCCAGGAATATAATTTGAAAAAGCTACATTTTAAGTATGTCCAAAACCTCGTAAGCAAATGCTGAGGTTTTCGATCAACGTTATATTTAAAACGTTTTTCGAAGTGCTTATTGCGCTAGCTAATCAACCCAGAAGATGGACGCTGCAATGCGCTCCAAAAAGTTTTCAGCATCACAAACCATAATAACAAAGAAAATCATTGTCTAGGTGCATCTTGAAGGTCGTTAAAATAAACTTTCATGAATTTTTAAAAAAGAAATCTTAACACAATTGTAAAAATTATTAATAAAATTATTTATAATTCTCAAACCATTTATATAATGTACGAGTTGATTGAACGCTTTCATTAAATTATTTTAATATAACTAATAGCTTTCATTACAGCTGGTTTTACAAGATTATTTTCCAGGCATCTCGTGTTACTTATGGGCCCCGACGCACGAGTGATTGCCAAGTCATCGATCTTCCCCTTTTCCACTTTTCCGTCATTAATTTGCGGGGGAACAATGCACCCCACCCCTTTATTACACCCCCTACACCCACGCCACCATTCACCTCCGCACCTCTTTGTCCAGCACACCCACGAGAGGGTGGACATGGCGGCCGACAAAATCGATTTAGAAATATATAATTACGAAGAAAAACATATTTACCGTATGAAAAGCCTTTATTAAAAATATACGTTGTGATCTTTTCAAACACCACTGACCTTTTCAGTATGATGTAGATTAATGATCGAAGTAGTGAAAACCTCAAACTCTGTAATATTTTTCAGTAAGAATGTCACTTCTCTGAAATTGGTAGATACTATTTTTAAAGAAAAAAAAATTTGTAAGGTTTTACTCTCATTAGCGAACAAGAATTTAAAAAGTCAATAAGAGCGACATTCCAAAAAAATCTTTATGAATATTTGTTTAACCCTCGCCTTGCGGTGATGTAGCCCGTGTTGCGAAATCTCACAAAATAATTAATATCTCCGTAAATAATCAAAATATATAACTCACATTTTTTTTTTTTTATTTTTTTTATTGACATTACTTGGTGAAACTCCATGATTGCCCAGTCGAAGATGCCCGTTACAGGGTGAAAGCGCTAACTGGTCAAAATAAATAAAAGTGGAAGTGTACCAAGTATTTTTTATTTAACTTTAATTAGTTATATATTAATAACTGACATTTTTGATAATCTTCAATCAAACCTTTTGCACAGGAAATAAAATATTTTATACATAATATTATAAAAGAATTGTAGGTAATTACTTAAAAAATATTTTCAGAAATTTCATACGAACATCATGTATTTTGCAGTTAACAGAGGATTTCATAATTTTTTAAATATGATTTCAGCTTAAAAAAAAATTAAATGAGTTATTATGTCAGACAGAGATACTAACTACATACTGGTGTGGAACTAAAAAAAAATGTGGAAATTTTTTTTTGTAGGAGTCATGAATCAACATTTTGTATGGGAAACCCAAGGCTACATCATCGGAGTCCGTGGATCGTTTTAAACACAGTACTTTAAGGGTTAACAAGCACATTCTAACATAGTGTGACGTAATGTAAAAATTAACGAATTCCCATTTTTTAAAATCAATATAGTACGCATAGTTATGGAATTTTTTATTTGCTGTAAATGGCACATTATTTTAATATTGATAAACGTACAAAAACAGCTCTTTTATGTGGAGTTACGATTTTAAAATTATTTAAATAATCCTCCTGGCTTCTGTAATTCATGTACATAATGATATGTGGTAGGTACATAGTTCGCATGCCATACTAGCGGACAGTGATCATTAGTTTTGAACATATTTCAGCATTTTGCGCTCCAGCTGTAATTTTGTGCCGGGTGGAAAATGGGCGGGAAAACCGGGTGAGCCAATATTACAAGCGCTTTTTTTTCTAAATTGCCTTTTTTTCTCAAGTGCTTGTATAATTATAACAATATGCGTGATATTAGTATGTTAATATTCCGCCATCAGCTTGCATGATTGTAAGTATTTATAAATGATGATAATATTGTAAGAAGTATCCTCTTTCTCTTTACTTATCGTCTCCTGCGTTTAAATATTCAGATTTCCCAACACATACACCACACTCCACACACATATACATGACATAACATAACCACTGTTTGTTCACTTCACGCCTTCGGAAATTCGTCTTGTACATTGTGTTGTCCACGTAATTGGTGTTGTTTGTATATGTTACCTCAAATTGAAAATTCTTAGTTCATTGTACCAAACATAGCACTGTGTGTATAGCATTAAAAATAAAATAAATAAATAGAAGAATATTTTATATTGCGCCAAAAAAACCGACTTAAAAGTAACGACCAAAAGCCATGAAATTATTATCTACTAGTTCAATTTATTTTGGTACATGTGATTTTCATATTAATATTTCCTTGGACTGGTACTGACGCGTAAGACTAATCATCCTACCTTCTTGTAATAAAATTATCTAGATATGTACACTGCACTTGGTATACCAATGCAGTACCCTACGCACCATTGGGTGCGGATAAGGGAAAGAAGTAGTAAGTTGTAGTTCAATTACAAGCTTTTACCATCTCTTGCTAAAGTGTTTGAAGTCTAGCTAAAATTAAAATTTCTATGTGAAAATGATGTGTTAGGAAGAAATGTTTAATTTAACGTAGCGATATCTAATTTTTATTAATATGTATACTTTATAAAAAATGCAGAATATATTATACGTCAGACTACTGCTCCTACACTTCAATAGCCATCGGTGGGAATTCGGGTTATTGTTATTGTTATTGAATTGTTGCACGGTAATTGTGTAACTATTCCTTTTTTTCGTTTTTATTTTTCTAGTTTGATAAAATTATGATAAGTTTATTTAAGCACCGAGGTATGAATACAAACCTAAGTGACTTTTAATAAATTCATGACGAATTTACTAACGAAATGCCTACACTACCCAAAGTATTTATACTTTTCCTAATCTACAATAAATTAACTACAAAATAACTAAACTGAACAAGGGAACATATGAAAAGATCGACATATTTTTTTCAGCAAAGAAAAATCTTATTTATACCACATGAACTTCTGTAAGGTCAGTATCTGGTGTGAGGTGGTTTGGGGCGAGTGAAGGGTAGAGTGGGGTCAACTGGTACAGCGGGTAGGATGGTAGGAACGTGCCAGCCCAGACCGGTTTTCGCTAATCAATCACCCTTTATGCTCCGATATCTCGCGAGCGCCGCGAACGCACGCGAAATCACCGGAATCGCGGGCAAAACGGTCACGCATTTTACTGATAAAATATTCTGATGTCAGGTGTCATACCTCTTATACATACGTATCTAATATATTCAGGCGTAAGACTGATCATCCTACCTTCATGTAATAAAATGATCAAGATACACTGCACTTGGTGTACCAATGCAGAGCAATATGCACCATTGGGTACGGATAAGGGAAAGTAGTAGTAGTATATTCAGGTCCCAGCTGAGACTGACTTTACAACTGTGGGTCTCAGCTTAACGGGTAGGCCACGTTCACGGGCGGCGAGCGACTATAGCGTCGAGCGAAAAAATCCGATGTATTTATACATTGGTTTTTTTAATTAATGGAGAGACAGGTATTTTTTAAAGCACCTACAATGACCTACATATTATTATGAAATGAGTAAAAAACTTAAGTGTAACTTTCATCCTTCCCATATTATATTCATTTCCTAATTAATTGATATCCAGATATTTTTGAATTGACAAATTTTAGATTGCCATAATCAATAGTTATCTACCAAATGTACATATTTTTCACATTTCTACATCATCAACTAATCAGCCAGCATATCTTGGCGATATTATCACATTTATTAAGTAATAAGTATGTATACTTATGTAGATTTGAGAGGTAGATGAAATTTTCTCACGCGCCTTAATTTTTAAATGAAAAAGCTAGAGTGTCTGAACGCCAGATTTTTTATTTTTTCTTATAAAAAAACGTCAATTCGTAATTATGGAATTGGGAAGGAATTACCCCAAAGAACATAATATAAGAGATATTATTTTTATGTATGAAGTACATAATTCGTCGGTTCAATGCTAAAACCGCGAATCTGCAAAACCTCCATTTGAGATGTCGAGTTAAGAAATTGAAATTTTAAATTATAAATCAAATATAACAAAAATAATTATTGTACATCCAAAGCGTTTTTTTTTTCATTTTGTACTTTTTTAAGTATTTTCAAGCGAGATTGAATTCTTGCAACTAGATTTTACATACGTAAACTTTACTTTAAGAATATAATTTACTTCATGTATATACAATACTTGCTTGTATTTGCACCCCCCCACCCCTCCATCGGCAAATTCAGCAAACAAAGCAACGAGATAACTGAAGAGCGGATTACAGCCACCAGATGGGGTCTTACGTTCTCCCCGTCCCTCTCCCCCTGCCCCGCCCGCCCATCTGCCGTCTCCCTCCTTGTCTCTTCATCGCACCCTTTCTCTTCGGTAACTCTGATTAACGAGCGCGTCTTCCTACAGCCCTGAAACAACGGGAAACAAAATACATTATTCATAATTGCGGTACTAGAATCAACACTGGACAACTCCATCACTTAATTTTAACAGTTTTACAATTGACATCATAACGGAAACGAGAAATTTGGAAGGGAAATTGAATATCTAGGCGTTTACAGGGCTTATGACCTGTCATTGGCCATATATCAGGTGGTCACTTAACCCAGCAGGTCGTAAGCCCCGTAAACACCTAGATATCAACATTCCCTTCCAAAGTTCTCATCTCTGTTAAGGTATAAATTATTTGATATTAACCCGCAATGGTAGCGCGTTAGGCTGCCATGCGTGAGATCGCGGGTTCGATTCCCGATGGTGAATATTTAAATTTGATTTTCATATTAAAAAAAATCATATGTGATACCTTGGACTGGCGCTGAAGCGTAAGACTGATCACGTTACCTTCATGTAACGAATGATCAAGATTCACTGCACTTGGTTTACCAATGCAGTGCTTTATGCACCATTGGAAGCGGATAAAGGAGAGGTGTAGTAGTAGTAGTAATGGGTGAAATTCAGTTTTTGTCTACATGGATTTGGACATATTCAAAATGTTTTTTTTTGGAACAGTTATTTTCGACTTATTAAATTTATTTATTTTTTAAATAAAAAAAGTTTTAAAAATCCTCCTTGATCATTTGTGACTGAGATAACCATGTTTGATTTCAAACGTCACAATTGCTTTCTGGGAAACTCCACTCCGGATTTGTGCCTCGGGCAAACAAAAAAGGGTCGGCCCTCCCGGAAAGGAGTAGATGAAAGAAAACCATTTCGTGCGTTAATTTGTAAGAGGGATATTCACAAAAGGAGCCATTTTCCCTTTCATTTCCCGCCAGGATTGATGCCCGGCCGCCATCTTGCTAACAAACAAGCCGATGCCAATAATCAGCGTTTGTTACAGCCAACCAGAAATACAAACAATAAGGAAAATTACACAAGTAAGAGATACAGAATACATCCCTGGTTTGTGTTTTGCCTTCTTTTTTACCAGTGAAGTAGATTCTCTTAATAACAAAAACTTTGCATTTGTTTGTTTAGAGGAAACATTTCGTTTTTCAAAAGTACGGAATGACTTAAATTGACCAAAGAAAATTATGTGTACTATATGGTATTTTTTTACCAAAACGCTTTTTAATTTTTGTTACTGACGTAAAAAAAGTGCCAATGTCATGAAATACTTTTTAAATGAATCGGGAAAAGACCTTTATTGGCAAAAAGCGACAATTCATTTTTTCTCGTCTTTTTCGTGGAAAACACTAGGACTGGATAAGTGCATCGTACACTTTTAGACGCTTAAGAAATACAAAAAGTAAGTATCTATAAATAACATGAAATGATCAATCTTATTTAGACTTAATGTAATAAAAATGTAATGAATGATAAAAGAACGACTAAAAGGATTTGGTTTGGCCATTATTGATACTCTCTGGTGATAGGTAGTTCGAATTCCTTCCAAAATTTATTCCCTACCTTCATCCATTCCATTCCGATTTGTCACCTGTTTTCCATCATGCGTCAGTCTCAAAAAAC
>JAGVSP010003060.1:0-42406 GCA_022494985.1 Micrasema minimum | reverse complement strand
TTGGTAATAAGTAGGTAATAGGACACTTTTGCTTATAAGTAGTTAATAGGACACTTTTGTTTTTAAGTCGTTAATAGGACACTTTTGGTTTTAAGTAGTTAATAGGACACTTTTGGTTTTAAGTAGTTAATAGGACACTTTTTCGATGGATCGCTTTGAGAAAAACACTCCTCAATTTTGAAATGAAACAAATCCTGTTTTAAACTTGTACTCGTATTTTTATAAAACTGCCAACCAGTTCGGTAACAACTATTCCTTATTCACTGATTATGAACAGATTTTTTGTTTATTGCTATTTTAGAAAAGTAACAAGCCAGTGAAGCGCAAGCTTGGTGAACTACACACATCGGCAGCCAAGAGGCATAACAATGGTTATCACCGAGAGCTCTCAGCTAACAATATGGTACTAGTTTTTATGAATTTTTCACATTAATACTTCAAGTGAATATAAGAAGGTCCAAGGTGCCAGATACAAGTCCAGCTGGGTGTAATCCAATAGTTGGTCTACAAGTATCTGTACGCATTCAAAATGTTGTTCAAAATTTACTGGTCAAAAAAAAGCATAACAAATGGAAGGAACATCTTCTGGCGTCTTCTAGTAAGTGATTTAAATTCGATTACATTTCGCAAGTTCAGACAAAAATGCTTAGCAATTCTCTCAACAGATTGATGTCATGAAGTTAAAATCACTTTGCTAGCAAAATCCCATGGGTTTTCCCCATGGGGGACAGAAAACTGTAAAGTTTCTTATTCAGAAAACTGCACAGTCTGTCAAAAGATACACTGAATGTGTGTATTTTTTAAGTTATTATCGTATGTTTGCGCACAGGAAATTGTTAATATAGCTAATAATGCAAATATGTTATTAGTTTTTTAACTAACTAACTAAACGTCACGCCATTTCACCGTAGGGGTAAGCAGAGAGGATAGAACGCCATACCACTCTGTCCTGACATACTTCCTTTGCTTCCTCTACATTCATACATCTTCTCATGCACATACGCCGATTATTCCGACTTTTCACATGTCCACTTTCAAGTACTTGTCGTACTTGGTCATGCCACGTCTTTTTCGGCCTTCCTCGGCTTCTACATCCAGGCACACTTGCAATTAAACTTCTTTTAGCCGTTCTTTCATCACTCATTCGCTCCACATGACCAAACCATCGTAAAAGCCCCTTCTTAATTTTGTCGATAATGCTTATCTCAGCCTTATCTTAGTTTTTTAAAGATTCAATACATCAATATCGACGCCTCATACCGTAACCCACAAAATGCGATTTTACAGGAGGAGCATTTGAAAATATTTTCATTCATATGCGTTGGTTGTAGATACGACAAAATACGCCCCAAAAAAGCCCTTATTATTGGCATAATTTTTTTTTTTTGTTTTGGTAGAATTAAAGATATAGTTTAATACAGACGAAATCCACCAAAAACTCAAAATTGACGATTTGTGGGTTACGATATTGTACGTAGGAGGCGTCGATATATTGCATTTTGTGGGTTACGATATTATACGTAGGAGGCGTTGATATACTGGAACGTTTACATAAAAAACATTAATTGTCAGGTTAGCCAAACATCGCGTGGACTATTCAATATTCCACACATTTTTTGCTTTATACGGGACCCGAAATGGAGATGCTATCTCACGAAACATATTCTGGATAAGAGATACGGCACATAATGGCTTATAATTAAACAATATAAACTATATTTGAACTAATGATAAATTGTATTAAAAGTGGTTACACATTTTATTGACAGTACATCCACATGGAGCACAGTCCGTGCGACTACAATGCCGTGTACAACCTGAAGAACAACATGTACAGTTTAGTGTACTGCCTGTGTACCCTGTTGGCTGACTACCACGTGCCCCTGAAGGGTCTGCTGCGCCACATGAACAGGGACTCCACGTGGGGCGCGGCCCTCGTGGGTGTGCACCCTGTGATGCCTCGCAGGTAAGGTCAAATCAAAATGTCCATTGTGCCGGTGCTCCTTTATGATACTGACTTCATAACCAACGCTGAAGTTCGGAAACGGGCGCAGCAACCTCCAATAACTGGAGTTGTGAAGATGGCTTGGGCATGTACTCCGGATGCCTCGGGAGAGCCTGAACCCGAGCTGCCTCTTCATTACGCCTTCAGGATCCCGCCGTCCTGGCAGACCTTCGATGACCATCCTACGGATGTTCTCGGCGGAGCTGATGGATGACGTGGGAGGCTGGCTGGCGATAGGGTCTCCTGGAGGGATCTAGTGCTGTCCACATGTTCTACATAGGATTACATCAAAACTTGGTTAAAATATTAATAGACACATCCTACCATAGAATGACCTGTTTTGGCAGGAAATCGCGGTTACGATATTTTGAAATAATAATGATAGCGAAAATCGAAAGAAAAAAAAAATTTGTATTGAAAATCACTATCTATAAAAAAGATTGTCCCATATTCTGTTAAATTTTTCGAATTTCAAATTGGTACTATAAATGCATCCCTCCCCAGAGCGAACCTGTTCATGTTCGGGCACCAGGTGGTGGGGGACGACAGCATGGCGGCGCTGGCACGGGAGCGGCTGGGGGCCGGCGCGGGGGCCACGTGCCGCGCGGGGCTCGCGCTGCGCCCCGCCCTGGAGCTGCTGCTGCGCGCGGAGCCCGCCCCCTGCCTGCTGGTTGCCGGCTCGCTGGACCTACACATGGTAATAACTTACCATCTTGCCGCCTCAATGGACACTTCTTCTCGTGCCTATTATTCTGACTTTTCACATAACCGCTTTCAAGTATGTACACATTTTTTGTACTTGATCATGCCACGTCTTTTTCGACCTTCCTCGACTTCTACACCCAGGTACACTCGCATCATAAATTCTTTTAGCCGTTCTTTCATCATTAATTCGCTCCACGTGACTGAACCATCTTATTAATTTGGTCGGTTTGGTAGAGCGACGGAAGAGAGGGGATTCAATTGAAACTTACAAGATACTAAATGATTACTACGACTGCCCCCTGCACGAGATGACTATCAACCAAATCCCAACACCAATCTACGGGGCCACAACTGGAAGCTCTATCGTCCCCAAATTCCACCTCTACTCTAAAAAAATCTTCCTTCCCAGTAGGGTGGTTTCAGACTGGAACAATCTGCCAGGCCTAGCTGTCAACCAGTTCACAAACCGTTAAGATGCAGAAGGCAGACAAGAAGCAGTACAAAAGATATAGGCGCATCAGCTAAAGCTGCCTGCCTATAATAATAATGCTTGTCTCAGCCTTATCCATTCTGCTCTAATTTTGATTTCCTTCACACTCGCATCATACAAGAATGTCACATATCGTTTGCATTGTGGGCAGGACGTCCCGGTGGAGGAGGTGATCAGCATCCTGCAGGAGCTGGTGCTGGTGGCGCTGCTGCGCGGCAGCAGGGTGGTGGTGTGCTCGCTGCCGCCGTCGCCGCTGGCGGGCCGCGGGCCGGCGCTGGCCGCCCTCAACGCGTGGCTGCTCACCCTGCCGCCCTGCGTGCCCGTGCTGGACCTCTACCCGCACTTCCACCACCCCAACGGGGACGTCAACCTCGCCCTGTTCCATAGGTAACTAGTCACCACTTACCGAGGTCACGTGGCATCGCATTAAGAGGCGTACCAAAGCTGAAAAAATACTGTGTTTTGCTTTTGACTAATACAATGTTCCTGATTTTTTAAATGTTCTTTAAATCCAGCGAACATTTTACTTTCACTGCCTCCTATATTAATCAGAATACGATGTGTTTCAGATACCCGACAATTCGCAATGGATATAAATACTTCTTGTGGAGTCGAGCCGGTCAAGATCTAGTTATGAACTTGACTCGAGACTTTTTAACTCGTCCTGTTCAGTTTTATTAGATGACAAATTGTTGACGCCCAACAAATATGGACCGTGTGAACCTGACCTCATTCTGATCGCGAATAAATGAAAATTACCTCAACCAGAGCTGACTCTTTTCACTTCTGCAGGATCCCACCGTCCTGGTACACTGTCGATGTCAATCTTCCACATGTACTCGGCGGAGGTGATGGATGCTAGACTGGCGTGGGAGGAGGCGAGAGAGTTGTCTGGCGATAGCCTCCCGGAGGCAGGTTTTACAAGGAAGGAGACTATTCACAAATCAAAATGTTTTATTTTGTTTAATCTTTAAATCATCCAGCGGATATATTGGGAACTGAATAAGCAGACACGGACGGAACTCGCTTCTCTATCGAATTTAATAAAATAGTGAATCTTCGTCGACGATATCCATAGACGACGTATTTTTGCTGCGCATTTTTAAATCCATGTTTTTAAAATCCATAACGTGTCACAAACTGGATATAAACTGTGTACCTTAAAAGTATTTTTTTTCATACTACAAGCAAGGATTGAAGCATAGTGGTTTAAAAATGATTTTTTAAACTATCGATTCTTCTTTCAAATAGATTATTGGAAAAATTATTCTTTCATAAATCATTTATTATATATTTTTAACGAAGAATGTTTATAACATAACAATATGTGTGTAGTGTTATAAAATAGTGATGGTAACTTTTCTCCTGATAATGTGTTTATAGTATTTTTTATAACTTTTATAGTATTTTTAAATTAACAAAATTATGGTCAATTTTGTATTTAAAAAAAAATGTACTGTTATAAAATTGTGGTGTATGAAATGTGTGATATTTAAATATCGAGTATTTGATTCTGTTTTAAGTATAATTTAAAATAATTATTATGTTAAGTATACTGGGTGTAACAAAACTCAATGTACAAGTGGGAAACTGGTGAATCTACAGCGTATTTGGAGACGATTGTGTAATATGACTTTTTGATCTGGGCTTGAATTTTTTTTTAAATTTCTTCTCACAAAAGTTTTCATAAGTATGGCAGATTAAGTAAAATTGCTCAAATTCTTATTTCATTTTCAAAAAATTCGAAAAAAAATCAACTTCGTACTCAATTTTCTCAAAAACTAAGTGCAAATCAAAAATTTTTTTTCCCCCAAAAAATCGACTCCAAATTTGATGTAGATTCACTGATGTCCCACTTGTACATCGAGTTCTGTTACACCCTGTATATTATTTTTATAATTATAATAATTTGTTCCTGATTTTGATTGGTGATTTTTCATATCCATATTTTTATATTAGTCAAATATTGAAACGATTATGAATCACACTTTTTTTTTTTAATTCAGGAAACCTTGAAACCTGCTAAGAGAGGATTCAATAATACTTCCGTAACCATACAGGGAGAATTGAAACTTAATATCGGTAAAATATGGTTCATATAGCTAAAAAAACTATACTAATAAGCTGATTAAGGGTCTACGAGCGTACGGCTCTCTTCAAGTAGACTTGAAGAGTGGGGAGCTGAATTTTTAGAAATAAAATTTAAGTATAATTCAACAGTTTATATTATTATTATTTTCTAGAAATTTATTTATTTAATAGAAGTGTTTTGGTGGCCCTCGTAGGGAAATAACTAAAAACATTTAAAAAAAAATTATTTCGGCCATCTAATAACTAAACTTTGTAGCATCAAAAAGTTAGTTTTTGGTGAATCGCGTTTTTAGTTTTTGTAGTCAATGGATTTGAATAGCGCGCCGTGTTTTTAAAAATTATGAAATCCTTAGCAGAAAGATAAATATTTGACATAATATCTGGACATGTAGAATTAAGTTAAGACTTAAGACATTTAGGAGCGATTTACTCGTATTTCAAGTTTAAACAATTCGTGACGTTATTAATTTATTTATAAACATGAGTCTCTTGTCTTGTTACGGTGGTACTTGGTTATAGAACGTATTAATTTGATAAAAAAATGGTCACATGCGCAAAAAAATGTTGCGTCAGCCATGTTGGACTTTAAAATAAATGCTGTGTTCGAAATCAGGACCCCTAATAATTCCGAAAATGATACCCATGTTTTTAAAAAAAGTGCATCGGCCATCTTGGATTTAAAAATAAACAAAAAATCCGAAACCCCCAGAACCTCCAATAACCTTGAAAATGATACGGGCACGCTCCAGAGACCCACAGAGCCACAGACCGATGAGAAATCGTCATTATAGGGGAGTTTTCCTGCCGAGGGCTAGCTTGTCAGGAGACCTTCTCCCTCTTATACTTACTGGTTTTATGTTGGATATCAAAACAAAATTGGAAATCAGGGCCCCTAATGATACTCATGTTCATATTTTTTTTAATACATCGGCCATCTTGGGTTTTAAAAATAAACAAAAAATCCAAAACCAGAACCCCCAATAACCTTGAAAATGATACGGGCACGCTCCAGAGACCCACAGAGCCACAGACCGATGAGAAATCGACATTATAGGGGAGTTTTCCTGCCGGAGGCTAGCTTGTCAGGAGACCTTCTCCCTCTTATACCTACTGGTTTTATGTTGGATATCAAAATAAAATTCGAAATCATGGCCCCCTAATGATACCCATGTTCATATTTTTTTAATGCATCGGCCATCTTGGATTTAAAAATATACAAAAATCCAAAACCAGAACCCCCAATAACCTTGGAAATGATACCCTGTTCATATTATCAAAAAGTTGCGTCCGCCATCTTGGAATTAAAGCAAATGCATTATTTGAAATTAGGACCCCACCATAACGCATTTTAATTTTATTAAAAAAAGTTATAAAGTTACATAAGCTATCAATCTCATATTTTAAAAAATCCATATGCTCTACATGGGAAGAATTTATAAAATGGTGTTGATGATTATTACATTTTTAAAGTGAGAAGTTATTAGGTATTCTTAAAATAAAAATAGCTTTTTCAGGAATTATGCAGAGTCCATATGCTCCAAATTTTAAACAAATGTTCTTTAAACTCAAAGAATGGAAAAAAAAACGCCTACGGAACGCTTCAAAAAAATATATATTAATAACCGTGCATTGTCAACTTTATAAAATTTTATTCCATACAAATGAAGGTAGGAACTTTTTATCAATAAAAAAACATTTTTGGTCCAATGTCGACGATTTAATCCGTGACTGTCTTTTTCAAAAGCAACATTAAAGATTTTCAATTTTAAAAAAATCATTGGGAAAACGATAATAATTTCTTATTTTTCATCACAATACGGATTTATCTTGTAAAAGTTGGAATCAAGGTGTAAATATATCAAAAAATTTAAATAAATGAAAAGTCCAGCGGTCAAAGTCAAAAGCATTTGTATTTAGATAAATTTGCTAAAAAATATTTGTTTGAAAGTCAAACTAATAATTTTATTAGTCATAGACAGACGAAATCTATACGGAAACATAAGTAGGTACTTTTTATATTTTAGCAGGTTTTAATATTATTTTCTACGTAATGGTAACACATTTTTATTTTGACATTTATTAATTAGGTGAACAAATAATCATTATAAATACACAGACAAAATTGTATGTAAATAAAGTAGGTACTTTTATTCTAGGCAGGCATTAGTGTTATTTTCTATGCAATGGTAACACATCATATTTTGACGTACGTCTTTCGTCTCGCTTTTACCAATTGGAAAAAACCAGAAAAAGGTGCCTCTCACTCACACCTCCGCTTTGGGAAATTCATTTATTAATTGATAATTTATATGAAAAATGAACATCGGGGTCAATTTTTTCACCGAGACGGTTAGATTTTCGCACCCTTTAGCAATAAGACCCGATATTTAGGTTTTCGTAATGAAAAATACGTCCAGCGTTTTAAAATGAAACTCCCATACAGTTCAGTATGGGGAATGTATTTTAGCTGATATCTCGTCGAAAAGGCTTTTATGTATTAAAAAAATACTCGAATCTATAGTATATTTATGAGTTTTACGTAAAAACCGAAAAACATGTAACTTTAAGGCGTTTTTAAAATTAGGAGAGAGCAAAAAAAGTTACTAGGAGAATCTCATAGTAGAAAACTCGCAAAAGAAATACTTAATAACTTTGTGAATTTTTCCAGCTAGAGCTATTTTTACGGTACCCCTTGAACTACAAATATAGTCTAATCTCGATTTTTAGCTTAAAATACGACTCTGTAGTGGTTTTTTCGACCGGGACGACTCTCGTGTCGAATCGGGAGACCTAGTATGGAGAGAAAATGCCCGAAAATACAAACGCAAATATGTCTGTTAAAAAAGCATTTCGGCTGATGAAATTGTGCTCGAAAGGACGGTAAGGAGCGGATGCAAAAACCCATCGCAAGAAAAGTCAGAATCGAGTCACGCTTTTTGAAAAAAAAAGCAAAAATCGTTTGTATGAAGAATGGCCATTTACGAAAAAAAACGCATAAAAAACGCTTCTAATGATGCTAAATTTTCTACCGGTCGAAGGTAATGGTCTTCCGAGCTATTAGCACGCGTGTCAATATTGCACACGTGGTAATCGATGAGAAATCAAACATTATAGGGGCGAATTCCCGCCGGAGGCTAGTATGTCAGCTGTCAAATAGAGAGGTCGATACAACATTGAAATTCAATAAAAAACCGTTCTTTGAATTTTCTTCATATATCGTATATTTTTCGAAATAATATAATTTGACGTTTATATGGAACATGAGAAGCAACATGGTACGGTACGTTCTATCTTGAATATGTGAATAGACATTTAATATTTTAATAAACCATGTTTATTTTTGGAAATTTCTTTTACATTATTGCTTATTACCAAAGTTGTATCACTCACTTTTATTTAATTATTGATAATTTTATTTACCTACCAATTAATTAAGTATTGTAAAAGTATGATTTCATGTTGTTTGTTTACAAACACTTCCTAAACCTGCTTTAATTAAATACATTATGTTTAGAATTTGATGATTTGCGTGTTAACTGTTGTGTTATTAGAGAATATACAAGCATTATAATATTGTCTATCTGTAAAACGTAGATGTTGAATTTAGAAATTGGAATTATTAACCTGTGCCATTTATAACAAAATATAATTATTTTTATAGCCAACTGTAAAATGTATGCAAATTTATAAAAGAAAAAGTTGATTTCCTCTGCACATTATTATTAATTCTAGTATGGAAGTACTTCACAATATTATTGGTAATTATTGGTAATCCATCTTCCAAATATTTTATTTCAATGTTATTGCATTCTGAGTAAATTCAGTTATGTTTGTTTAATTTTATTATCGATTGGTTGTTCGTTTGTATCAAAATATTAGTTAAAAATAAGTAAATAAATATGTAAAAATGTTACACCAAAACAATGACTGATAAAATAATCAATAAAACTATTTTTAAAAAGTCAACATTTTATTATCACTTCACTCTTAACCTTAACCTATCTCACATATTGTAAAGAGGAAGGAGCTAAGTTACTTGCAGGAGGATCCAGCATTTAATTCAGTTCAGAAATTATAATATTTGAATCAGCTCCCTCGCTCTAAACATCCGGAAACATAATAAAAAATAAGTACAAACACAATCTTATTATTAAATAGTTCAACATTTTTATGACATATATTCATAATTGATGTTATTATAGATTCCACGTGTCAACATACACAAAATATACCATTCAAACTTTTGAATATTCAACTCTTTCTCCTGATAAAATAAAGAAGCTGTTTACTCCATCAAAACAATCATTTCAGTAATAATATAAAAATACTAGGCACATTCTCGCCTGACGTAACCTAATGCAGCAAGAGCAACTGCACCTACAGGGTCCATGTTGGCAAAGTTCCCCGCATTGCCAATACCACGGGCCCTCTCGGGTAAGTGGAACCAAGAGAGTCCTTGCCTTTTCTTTTTATTCTGTACTAGAAATGTCAACCGAAAATTTACCGTTTACTTTATTACTTCAACAAGTCCAATGCAATGGAATACCTTAAAATTGATGTTTGACTATGTATTTGGTAAGGTATTCCATCACCATTCTATAATAAATCACAAAGATATTCAATCTCCTGATAAAAATGATTATCTTTTAAATCTGGTCTAATCTAATCTTCATTTGTAAGATTCGAGTTTGACTAAAGCAGCACTGATGTTTGCCGAAAGCGAACACAAATGTTCGTATAAAACTACTGCAGTATGGCAACACAGATTCTACATCCAGACCAGCCATAAACAAATTTAATAGACAAGTATAAGGAACAAATACAAGAGGGGTTTTAACATAAATTTATATGAATAGGTTTTTTTGCGAGTCAGTTTCTGTAAACGTAGGAAAATGATTTTTTTATTATCTTGGATAGTGTCTTGCATCTCAATTAACAGATCAACAATCGAATAGCACCAATTGTTTTATAAAATACAACAGGATTGAATTATTATTAGTGTTGTAACAGCGACAATACATAAATATGGAATTTCTTGATTATGCGGACTAACTTAGGATGAGGGAAGTCAGATACCAAACAATTGGTAAAGTGTGTAATATCATCCACAGTAGTTGTAATCAGCTCTGCTATTTTAGATAAGCACCTTGACATATAGTTTACAACGTATTATACATGGTGTAACAAAACTCGATGTACAAGCGGAAAACTAGTGAATCTACATCATGTTTGGAGTCGATTTTGTGGATTTTTTTATTTTTATTTGACCGATTTTGATTCGTGATAACTGATTTTTATCAAAAATCAATTATGGAGTGAAATTAATGCTATTTGTAAAGAAAACAAAATAAAAAAACCGCATTTTAATAAGAATTTGTGGAATTTCACTTAATCTGCAGTACTTGTGAAAGCATTTATGAGAAGAAAAAATATATTTTTTTTTCAACTCAGATTTTTTTCAAGTCATTCGACTCCAAATATGATGTAGATTCACTAGTTTTCAGGTTGTACTGCGAGTTTTGCTACACCATGTATAAAACATTTAATAATTTCAAATTTATCAGGATTCTACCTGTGTACAAACATAATGAATCAATCTGTTTTTCTATTCTGCCTCCATATACAAAAGGGCATCTATTTGACCGCTGTCCAGCTCCGCTCTCCCGGTCAGTAGGTCAGCACGGTGTGGGGCGGCAGGGAGACGGGCGTGGCTGGCGGGGCGGGCGCGCGGCGCCGCAGCTCGCGCAGTGCGTCCGGCTGCTGCCCGCGCGCGGCGGCGGCCGCGTGCAGCAGGCGGGCGGCCAGCGCGGGGGTCGGGGGCCAGCCCCCCGCGGCCCTGCCCCGTGGCACACGGCCAGGTTGTACAGCGCTGCGGGGTGCTCCAGCCGGGCGGCCGCCTGGTACAACTCCACCGCCTGGAAATCGCAAGTGGATAAAGGCGTGAAAAAAAATCGTTTTTATGATTTCATTTCCACATTTTTGTGAAAATATTACAATAAAATGATAGCAATTTTTTTTTTAAGAGAAAAAATTAACTAATTATAATTAGGTACCTAAAATAATAAATAATTGGAAACCACAAAAAATTGACAGGACGTTTTTTGGCAAAAAGTCCATATTTATTGTTTCCAACATCTAAACTAACTATCATGTCAGTTTCACCATCTGTTTGATTAACTTTTGGAATTTTTTGTAGAAATAAATAAACTTCGAATAATACTGATAAAAATAATGTATCTTTCATTTAAGGATGGATTTCTTAACAAAATAAAAGTAACTTGAAAGCGGTCTACTGAGTTCTTTAAAAATAACAGTATTTAAACGCTTAAATATATATTATCTAGGTAAATCAAAAAAATATTAGTTGAAAAGGATGTATTGTGTGGTAAATGTTTGTGTTGATTTGTAAACCGTGGTATGAAATAATAAATGAATACGAAATGCATCTTTCATAAACAACAAATTAAGATTATGAATGTAAAATGATACAAATAATTGCATTATGATTACCCCAGAAACCTTAAGATTAGTTCAAGTTCAGCATTTGACATGTTCCAGTCATTTTCTATTCAAGATATAACTGCAGCAACGTTCTAACTGCATTATAATGTGAATATGCACTGTCCATTGTCATAAAATGACACTGGTGCAGGCAGTATTGGACCTGATTAATTTTTACTATCAACATATTTAGCTTTTAGTACAGACAGTGGTGTACATTGGCGGGTTTATTGCCTAGTTGGCCACTTCTTCCAGCCAACCAATATAATAAACTAGTGCAGGTATTTAACGTTAGTGCAATAACAGAAAGAAACACTTTTCAATACATACACACACATATCATCACACTCAATGTCTGCCTAGGATAGAAGGGAGGTAAAAACAGGAGTAAAATTTAAGGAATATACAGGAAATGTTTTTTGTGATGTTTTTTTAAAAGAGGTGACTGTTTCGGCTTCCTTTATAGCCTTATAGCATTGAACATATGAGAGTTGATTCCATATTCCTTAAACATACCATTTTATCATTAGGTTTCACTCCCAAACCCGCCCCCGTCCAGCGCCGCCAGCGCCAGGCGGTTCTCCCCGGAGCTCAGCACGGCCCCCAGGCGCCCCACGGCAGCGTCCAAGCCACCGTGTCCGATGTACTCACCGCCCCTCGCCTGCCCCACGTTGTAGGGCACACTTGTGACGGACGACTCATTTCAGAATGATTCGACTGGATGGGTCAGCGCGCATGACAAAAGGGGACGAGCGTAGGGCTTGATGTTGCAGTGGTAGATGCTGTTTGGGTTCTTCTCGAACCTGCAGATGCTGCTGCTGACCCAGGCTCATCAGCTGGTGGCAGACATCCTAGACCATCGGCACCACGATGGAGTACGAAGAGATTTTAAAACACCGATTAAAACTTCAAATTTGAATAACTAATTATTACCGATCGTGCCTAGCTAATACGTAGAGTTTCTCGGCACGTCGCTTGCACCTCGATGACGGATAGGACATCAATCTGACAATGTAGTTTCATAAAATTTTCATGTGGTTTCAGCGCGGCCATTCGTCGATTATAAGGGCACATTTGATCCCGTCAAAGGGCCGTTTAATGTTAGCTTTTATGGTCGAATGCTTTTATGTCTATGAAATTTTGGATCTCATTCCAAAATGTTCTTCGAAAATAGCAGCTTGCGATATCTGCTTTATTAACCACAGCAACAATCTTTTATCCAATTGCGCGCATAAATTTCATAACTTGAATGATGTTTATCCATACGTTACGCATTTAATATAGGCGCTCCACTATGGAATGAATCGTATCAGTGACCTTGTTTATAAAACAAATGAATTGAAGGAAACAAAAAATAGCCAATATAAAAAAAAAAAATATCATTCGTATTATCCTATAACAGATTAAAAAATAAATTATAATGATGGAAACAACAAAAAAAAAGTATTGTGTACTTGAATCGGTTGGAATATAGTAAATGATCAATCGACTATACATATGATAATAAATATGACAAGTCGTTTTAAGCTAAGGATAAAAACAAGAACTAAAAGAAGAGATTTAAAAAATTCATCTATTAAAATCTTCGCTGGTTCAAGCTCTAACGTACCACTTAAGCGGCCCAACATTTTTAGAAATATAGTCAATTTACTATCAAGCCCATAATTGACAACGAGCCACAAAAAAAACAACTCAAACAGAGAAAACGGATGAATGTACATAACCAAAAGATTACCTCCGTCACCCATTAGACCATCTCATCCACAGATTTTGTCCTTACACAAGATTACATAACATTCCACACTAACAGCATATTAAAAAATCGTATAAGGCTTCTTAAAATTAAACCATTCAGCAAACTCGAAACATTCCTAGATATGTTTCTATGATAATCACAAAGTGACACACACCAATGAAAAACAACAAACACCATATGCCTATACACAATGCCTCTTAAATTCAACAAATACATTTACAAACGGCAAAATAGATGCCATCTGAACCCATTCATATTTTCTAGAGATTGCAAACCATTTTTAAATTTACATTCAATAAAAAACACATCATATACATTTAAAAAAAACAAAAAGTAGCACCACTAACATACAACCAAGCTCGCTTTAGAAAGAGAACAAAATACGAGCAAGGACAATGAACTTAAAGCTAAATTTAAAACATTTAAAAGGAACCACACAACCTATCCTATCGGCACCTGCTAAATGCCAATACTGCCGTGATACTGGGTTACCAGTTAAACACCAAAGTTAATAGACCAAATAAGCGCTGAAAAGTCATTAAATAGCCAGACAATTTAGAGCTCAGTGCAATGTAGGTACCGAACGAACACGTATATATAAAAAACCATGAAAATTTTTAACACATAAACACAAAGTAATTACAAAAACATTACAAAAAACAGGTTAAAAATTCTTAAATCGCGAAAATATGACATCAATACCTATCCCACGCCTACTGAAGCCTGCTGTTAACATTTAAAACAAACATACAGTCCCGACGACTTTCTATTGCCACTCGTCATAGCCATTTTGTAAACTTTTATTTAGTAGCTGAATAGTTAATACAACTTTCATATACAAAATATTTATGACACTTTAAACTTGTATACAGCAACTATCTCAAAACTAACTTCTGTGGGTTAAGTTATTGTGCCCCACCAAGCGAAAAATTACAGGCCAGACATTTTTTTTAACCCAGGCAATTCATAGCTAGGTCACCAACTGTAGTAAATGATTGATGATATTTGTAAACCTATCATAACCTGCTTGTAAATTTAATTTGCTTCCCGCGGATCAGTGCAAATAGCGCAGAATCGCTCATATGAGTACAATAAACAACTTGTGGACAGGTTAGACCTTGGAGTAACTTACCGGACTGAAGCAATTTAGCCAGGGTCTGGAGACGTGATCATGGTACCAGATGCTGTATTTCTTCTTCGTATTATTATCTCGCGCATTGTCGCTGCATCGGTCCTTACGTCTGAAGCTCCAGACCGCCAAAGTCCCTTCCTCGGCATACGAGAGGTCGTTCTGGTTAGACGCTGAGGCCCGCTCCGGCACCTTACGTCGACATCGTTGATGACCGCTGAACCGTTTCTCTAAAAAACCCCGACCCAATTTCCCACATCTTTGCCGTGCTGCTAAATGTCATAGCCGAATTTTGAGCAATATACCGAGTTGTTATTACTATGTCAATTTTTGCCAATCGCTGGGGCCCAAATTTTGACAGTTTTAGTTTACCAAAGATAAATCGACCAATCATAAACACTCGAACCAATGGACAAAAACAAACAAAAGATCGACTATTTAGGAACTTTATTGTGTCTCGTTATAGTTTTGATTCAAATTTCTAGGTTGGTTTTCCTGGTACATTCTTACCTACCGTGATTTTTTTTTTTAACAGGGACCTATGCTAAATTACGATTATTAAAATGAGAAGAAAGTGCCTTGCGACGAAAATCAAGCTTAGACTTAAAATTATTTATTATGTTTAAAGAGTTAAACCTAACACTGATAGTGTACCGAAATAAGTTGTTAACTATTTTTCACCGACTATCGTTATGATTAATCTTATGCTGTCACTAATCTGAGATTATTATGCCATTATTATAATTGTTCAATCTCCTTACGCAACCCTCTACTCATCTAAGGCGCTTCGCTGCAACATTCGAACTACTGTGTATGTCCGATTGCGGAACGCCAGGCGCAGATATCGTATTTCGCTATTTCGTTTCAAAATAGAAAACAATACACATTACAACTTGGACATGAAGCTGTATTTTTGTATTATAATGAAATAAGATTCCATATGTACGATTTAATACTAGAATGTATCTATGATGCATATATGCAGACTTTAAACTATTAATGATTTTACTGTTGTAGGTACAAACATTTTTATGCGCTGACCACATTTATAGTAATTTATATTTTCTCGAAAATATTACACTTTTCTATAAATTCCGCTGTTGTTTTATATAATGAAAAAAGCAGATCGTGGGTTTTTTTTAAATAAAACACGTTTATAATAATAGTCAGGACAATGCAGGATTTTAATTTCATTTTGAAAAACGTACTTTTGGTATCGATCTGAAACAGTGAAATATAAACTGGAATTTTATTTTCGATAATAAGAAGCATATACACATGATTACACATTAACATGACATAGACAACAGGTCAAAACATAGCATTTGGTTGATAGTTTCTGGGACTTAGTACATATGGGTGACAGAAGGCTCATTGAATTCAACAGGATGCCAATAGGAAAACAGAAAACCACAGTGAGTTGTATTGAGTTTTCATCTCGTTTCAGCTTTCAGCCCATCCCCAAACGGATGGCGCGTACACGTAAACACCCTGTATTATCACTGTCATAGATTAGTTGAGAATGTCACCTTGCCACAGGGTGGAACAAACCACATTATAATGTTTACATAAAAGTTCTATAACGAATATTACAATTTTGTGTCAACATGTAAAATGAAACAGTTTTAGAATCTCATGATAAACGTCATCGGGTTTTTGAAAGATGGCGCGGCGCGGAGGGAGTCAGCGGTCGACTTTCCGACGCATTTCGCGATGTAAATGGGAGTAAAAGCGCTATAACTATAGAAATGTGTCTCGATACTTCTCATAAAATAATCTAATATATGTCACTCAGTCGCTCTGTATTGACGCCCACGGCGCGTAGATACAAGCTATCAGAGCGGTGTTGGGTGACGTACCTTCGGCTGGTGGTGTAGGTGCCCCAGAAAGTAGTTTTGTTTTATTTGGTCCGCGCCGGGTGCGGTTACATAAATGCAAGGGAGATTCAAGATTCAGCTCATCAACATGGGCACCAGAGCGCGGGCCTGTGAGTACCGTTCTTTGTACATTAACTCATTCGTTTTACAACAAAACTACTATTCCACAAGAATACAGTACATTTCATTTTCAACGTTCTTACACTCGTTGTTGTTATAACTCAATGTTTTATTTAGGTTGTAATGGATGATCACCAGAAACTTATTGGCACAAAATTTTTGCCTGGCATAAGTATTACCTACCTGTAGTTTCAAAAAGGGTTACAGTGTAAATTGCTAACAATCAATCATATCAGTTGGTACAATTTCTCCATTTTGAAATTCGGATCTAATAAGTAGGTAATTGGAATTAGGAGAATCGTATTATTAAAAGTTTTTGCTACGAAAAAATATTGCACAGTACATGTGGGCTTATAAAATAAAAATAAACCCAAATTATATGCACTTTCTAACTGTTTTGTAATGACATTTTAATTACAATTATTTGTCTTTTTATTGAGTTAAATTTTTGACTTTTTCATATAAATAACTATGTCTCAGTAAATTTCGGTAAACACTTGACGTACTGTAAAGAAACACTCACTCGCAAATTTAAACAAACTATAGTTATCTTTATTGGATGGTAGTAAAAAGTTTGTATAAGGTAACTAGCTAACTAACCATCATGCCATTTCCCCAAGAGATGAGGAATATAAACACCATACCACCTCTGTCCCCTGACCCACTTCCGTTCCGGCTTCCACATCATTCATACTAGCGTTCGTGGGGTCATGCACAGGGGGTGGGGAGTGAAGATTAAACGTGTCGCCGCGATTATTATTTTATGTAATTAGGTAGGTATTAAAAATTATGAATCCAGGTTTAAAAAAATAAAATTTACATTTACTTAGGTTTCATTATATAACTTATTTATTTAGGTAAAAAAAAAAATAGATAAAAAATACTTAATAAATTTGATACCTAATAGGTATAGGAACTCGAGAAGTATTATTAAGATAATAAACCCAATGGTGCATAGGGGCACTGCATCGTACAACCAAGTGCAGTGTATCTTGATCACAGCATTGATTTATTTATATTATTTGACGGACAAATCCATTTTAAAAGCCATAAATAAGCATATTAAAACACAAAAGCAGATTATAAATTGGTAAAGCTAAGACAGTTATAATAAAATGTGGACACACTCAAGACAGGATCGGGTCTACTTCGGTGAAATGTTTAAATCTTGATAGACTAACACCAAAGAAGTCCAGATCCCGTTTTGAGTTTTACAATACGACACAATCGAGACCAATGGGGCATGAAAACCATAGCAGGAACAGCACGTCATTATTTCTCTAACCTACGGACTGGAATACTAAAATCACTTGAAGTCAGTAAGATGGTGCATCTATCATGCCAATTCCATCAATTTAAATATGAATATAAGTAATGGAATCAAATGTTTGAAATACACATCCCTACATCTGACAATTTTAACTTTTTATTCGAATATTAAATTATTTATTTATTAGGGACCATAACATAAATGTTATCACTCTTAAGTCAAAACAGCTGGGGTGTAAATATAATTTCCTCTGCTATAAGTGTCGAATTGCGCACCTGTGTCAGAGAATGCTGTTATAGAGAATGTTTCCTATCTAAATCTATCTAAATTTTATTCCTGTTTTTACCTCCCTTCTATCATAGGCAGACATTGAGTGTGATAATATGTGTGTGTACGTATTGAAAAGTGTTTCTTTCTGTTATTGCACTTAGGTTAAATACCTCACTACATTATTGTATTGGTTGGTTGGAAGAAATTGCCAACTAGGCTGTAAACCCGCCAATGTATACCGCTGTATGTACAAAAAACTAATTGTATTTGTTTTGGACAGTTACTGCGAAGATACGGAGCCTCCATGATTGTCAACTGAGGTTACTCCAGCGTATCCAGCCGCTACGTTCAGGGATCGATATTGCCAACACTGTCAAGTACTTCTCCCAAACTCTACTCAGTAAGTTTACTCCATTTTATATTTGTTCATTCGACCACCTCACCAGGCCGGAAGCCCAATAACAGAGGGAAACAACATCACTGACACCTGGGCTTGAGAAAAATCATGTTTGAATTTTGTGTGCTTACCGGAAATCGAACTTAAAACTTGCGTAAATTGTAACTTTGTTAAGTGTTGAGTCTATCTACTCTCCCTTATCAACACCCTATGTGTGCATAGGGCACTCCATGTGGTACTTGATAACTTGTTACTTGATTTAAGATTATCATACCTACGCTTCAGTGCCAGTCCAAGGTATCACATATTTTTTAAAAAATTGTAAAAATCACATTCAAATTAAATATTTGTATTGACCCCAATCGGAATCGAACCCCAGCGACCTCATGCATGGCAGCGCAACGCGCTACCACTGCTCACAAGGCGGACATGTTAGTTACTGCGAAGATAAAGAGCCTTCGCGATTGCCAAATGAGGCTATTTCGCTAATAGGTACTATCATGAAAACTATCCTTAACGCACAAAAAAATGCAGTAATGGATTCATCTGCACATTCCATATTTGTGTTTCTTGCAGCTGTCCTGAAGGATGTGCCGAGCTCTCCCCTGGAGATGCTGCGGGACCCAGAGAACGACCAGGTTCGCATGAACCTGTACCCAAACTTGGACTACAAGGGACTGTACAATGCCATATCGCAATTGGTTGATGTTGCTTCTTTGGTCCAATATGGTGTTCAAGGTATATCTACTTTATTTTAATACATATTTTTGTATCTGAGAGTCAAAAAACCACTTCTTTAGAGTAAATTTTTTCAGGAAATGCAGTTAAGTGATTTTTAAACAGTTTGTTGTATTTTTTAAACCAATATATAAAAGATACTTTTGTTCATAGTGAAAAGGATGACTTTTTTTAGGTGTCCCTATTTTAACGTCATTGCCACTGTATGGCCACTGTATTTACCAAATATTGCGCATGTGAATACACATCCCTACATCCTTAAACATAAATTTTGTCATTCTTATTGTGAATGCTGTGTGTGATAATGTTATAAAACAAAATAAGTTAAAAGTCACCTGAAAAACACTGGTGAAGCTTTCTGGCACTCAGGTACAGATATTATTCTCACTCTGCAAATTTTAATTTTAAATGTAGACATTTCAATAAGTTCTGTCACTCTGACGCGCCAGTAGGGAAAGCTTTCTATCTACAACGAACCGACGCAAGCGGTCTTGACTAGGTTCACCTGAGTACTGGAGGACGAACAATGAATAACAATTTAGTATGGAGCGCAGCGCCTTATATACACTTCTGACCGCGCCACTTCCACTGGGACTCCGTTGCGATGTGGTTTCGGGCATCCTTCGGCTGCCAAAGTGTAATGAACGCTCCGCCATGCAGTGTGCGAGTGAGCGAACATGTGTACAAGGGAGAACGTATTCGAGTTCAGTGGCGCGCGGTAATCTACTAATATTTCATCTTGTTACAGTTCTAAGATATTGATTATAATTTTATTTATTTTGGGACGTGTAAAAATAGTGTTTTGATTGCAGCGTTTGGCCAGTCGATCCTCCAGTGCCTGGGCTGTCTGCTGCGTTCCTGGAGTACGACATGATAGACACCTGCCCTACCCTGGCTGCCTCGTGTGTCGGTGTGTTCCCCGTCTCCCTCCACCAGGAGATCATCAACCTCCTGTGCTTCTACATACTACCCTTTACTATAAGTAAGTCTGTTCAAAATATATTCAATTTCATTATATTTTAAACTTCATATTCCTGCTGATCAGATTAATTATCACTTCTTACCAAATAATTTAAATTGGTCCATTCTCTCGAATAGGAGAATCGGAGCCGATTTAATAAATTTGTACGAAACAAGCCTACGTTTGTCGAGGTGTCCGGCGGTCATAACTACTATGTAAACTCACCTATTGCTAGAGTCCATCGCCTTGGTAAGGAATATTGCGATATAGACATATTTCGCTACTCATTGAGTATACCTAATATTTAAGTCAAATGTATTAAAGGCAATGGAGTCTAGTCAATCAAGTTAATAACTAGTTTATTATTTCTTTTTGACATTTTATGGTATTACGTTTTGTTTGAATTTCTGTTACTGTGTAACTTTGTTTAACTGTAAAAGCCCTAGGGGTGTGAAAGTAAATAAAATAAATATTACCTTTTGGGCCATGTTATATTCTGTAGCCAGGGTCAGGGCATTGAGGTCTTGTTGTCACTAAGACCTGTGTAGATCTATTGTGATGGTTCCCCTTAAGTTAACTCTCACCCTCCTAGCTTGGGCTTTTAGCTCATAGCTCTCCAGAGGGTGAGAGGGTGCACTCTACTTTCATATTCCCTCCTCCAAGTCCAGGTCTTTACAGAACTAGGTGAGGAGTGAACTCCTTTACATCACCCGATCATCGGACCTCCAAAAACGTTGCTCATTACTTTATGTTGAGCGTCGCAGTCACACAGGATGTGTTTATGTGTTTCTTAACTAGACTGCAACTAGATTTTAAAATGCTTATTCTATTGAGATGTTTGTTCAGTCTGCAGGATCCAGTGAGGGCCATGTTTGCCCAAGATATAGAAGTAGCTGCTTTATGCGTTTTGTAATTAGCATTGTTTTGAATTGAGGGATTATGTTTCAGCTCGTCGTTACGAGGGAGAAGAAGAGGACAGCCAGGCGTCGCACTCTGTAGCCGCCGTCATCATGATGGTCTTCCAGTACTCTAACAACCCTGGTAGGTCCCTTTCACTTTGGTTAGACAGATAGTAGTGAAGGGTGGTGGGATATCTCTGTAGCAGTTATGTTACCCTTGCTCCTCATGTTACCAGCTCACCACTGCCAGCTGCTGGAGTGCCTAATGACCATGAAGCAGACGGTGGTGAAGGACGTTCTGTGCGTGATAGCGTATGGCACGGCTGGTGCGAGAGCCTCCGCTGCCAAACTTCTCTTCTACCACTGGCCGGCTTTCAACCAAAACCTCTTCGATAGAAAAGGACTGCTCTGTAAATTTTCAAGTAAGCAATAAAAATATATAATTGGTCGTATCACTGTTTGTTTGCCCAATGAATCTTTTAGAAAATTTTACACAAACCTTGGGTGTAAAGAATGGTATGTCTAGTGTCATATCAGTGAATTCAGTTACTGGGTATAAATAGCTGTATGACATGTGTCATGATATCAGTGAATCTAGTTACTGGGTATAAATAGCTGTATGTCTTGTGTCACGATATCAGTGAATCCAGTTAACAGTCTTACCCCCCCCAGATGACCTGATGCCGTTCGTGTGCCAGCGGGACATGTGCCCCAACGCGGGCAACGCGGAGGCGGCCAAGGTGTGCTACGACCACTGCATCAGCGTGACCTTCGCTTCCGACTCACCACCCCCGCTGTACCTGTGCATTGAGTGCGCCAACGAGATCCACCGCGAGCATCCCAACCAGCGCTTCTTCGACATCCTCCATCCCATGCAGCAGATCTCCATGGTGTGCGAGAATAAGGTCAATACATTTTACTTTCTATGTCAATTATGAGTAACTATGCAAAGTTTTAGTGAAGGATGCATTAAAAAAGTAGATCGACGGTGGAAAGGAAAAAGTGACTTAGCGACATAATATGCGCAAAGGAAATGATACCAAGTTAAATAATAATATTATGTCGCTAGGTTTTATTTTCCTTTGCAGATATCATGTTGGTATGTATAAACAAAATAAATCAGATGTAATAAATAAAATATAATATATCTCAGCAGAGATCTGTCTCAGAGCTTCTCTGGAAGTTCTAGAAACAAATTTGGATTATCTAGGCGTTTACAGGGCTTATTACCTGTCATTGGCTGGGTTGAGTAGCCACTTGATGTATTACAACATTCCCCATTCCGCCCATCATCTGACAAGCATATACGACAAATTTCGGAACTTAATATATTGAATTATCACACGTCGTTCCGCTTTATGGAGAGATTTCTCGCTGGTGACATCTGTTGAAAAAATCGCTAAGCATGTTTATTGGTTGTAAAGAGACATCTTCAGGCGTCTTGTAGTAAGTAAGTGAATTCGTTTGCAGAATTGCAGAGCCACGGACAAATCGGCTTTCTCCATATGCTTCTCTAACGAGTGTGCGAGCTACAACGGGAACCACCCCATCCGCTACTGCCAGCAGTGCCACGCCAACCGGCACAACAGCCGGCGCGGGGGCGACCACGTGGTGCACCGCAGCCTGCCCCCCGCCTGGCAGATGGACAGCGAGATGCAGACCCACCTCGTGGAGGCTGTCGTCAGGTGAGGCTACGGCCAACCGTCCCGGATTCTGTTGTTCAATGACAGTTGTAATCCCGCATTTTAATAATCAATAAATAGGAAATTCATTTGACCCGACCCTTTCCCTAAACTGTTTTAAAGACTATTGAGTCTTTTTTCAGTCCAGCACAACTCTACCGATTTTTTAAAGCTAATCCGCGAAATTTAATAAATTCAGTTTTAACTGGAAAAAAGCGGAAGAAAAGAAGGTTAAATACGCGACCAAATGCTTTCATTGCCCTGTCTCGGCTCTAAGATTGTCATAAACATTTTCAACCCAACCTGCTCGGATATTAGTAATTCTACCCCTTACAGGATTAGATAATCGATATCAAAATGTGCACAAAATCATATAGTCATGTGCATCGACGATATACAATTGCACGGAAAAAAAACAAACAACAAAGCAGCCATATAAGCAGAAACAAAAATATTCAATGATATACCTACACAAAATAGCGGGACTGTTAGACAATAGTTGTTCCATTGCAGTCTCCTGAAGGAGGCCAAGCCCCTGAACGCGGAGGCGGGCCCCCGGGAGGCAGCGGAGCCCCCGCGGGCCGCCCCCGGCGACCCCATCCCGGCCGAGGAGCGCCAGCTGCTGGGCCGCTACGGCGTCTGGCTGCTGGTGGGGCTGTGCACCCCGTCGCAGGACACGCCTGTCGACATCCTGGCGCGCCTCATCTCCATGCTCTTCCACTGGTTCCATGTCACGGCTTATTCCCTCGACGGTAATATCGCAATATTATTACTTTTCTTTTTATTTGAGAGCTTGACAGCAATACTATTTGTTTATATGCATAAAAGGATCATCTTACCACTGTTAGGATTTCAAGCCAGTACTTACTCATTGGGAGATTTCTAATATAACAAGATGCAGTATGTAATCCCGCGTCTTTCTTAAATTAGCTGTAGAGCAAGGAACAGGCCCTGTCGGCTCTACCGAGGCAACGCCCCAGCCAGCCATCTATATTGCATTCAAGTTGTAACAGTTCCACTAGTCATTTTAAAATACAAATCTTATCAAGACCGAACAAGTTTTATTTCTGCAACCCAATAGCGGTGTTTTTCTACAATCCGAACATCGCATCCTGAGCTATCGAGGCCCTTTGAACCATACTGTACTAACTCGCTTTTTGCATTTCTGAGATAGGGCTTGAATTAAAGGCTCTATCTTAATAACAATCTACGTCATCTAGAGAGAATTATGTTGCTTGATCATTCACAAATAACTCTCTATGTTTGGTTAAGCAACATAGTTCCTTCTAGTTCACTTAGATTATGATTTGGTGCCCTCTTATTTTCTATTTATTTCCTAAAAAATGTACAGTGAATTAGTATACTGTGGTTTAAGATGATCCTTAAGATGCGTTATTTTTTCCTTCCAGGTCAAACAGAAAGCACCATTGAAAAGCTAAAAACAGAACATGTGTGCGTTTGGCTTCGCGATATATGCAAGACTCACTACAAGGTGCTGGTGTCGTGCCTCCTGCCTCACCCTCCCGAGTACGCCCGCGTGGGGGGCCACTGGGACACGCTGGCCTCCAGGACTTCGCATCTCAAGGACGGGCTGAACAGGTAATATGACTAGGACTAACTGGTATCCGACTTGCACGTGGAGTTTTGTTACACCATGTAGACATACTCGTATATTGGTATTTCAGGTTGTTTTGCCTGGTGCCCTACGAGATCATCACGCCGGACATCTGGGACTACATAATGCCGCACTGGATGGAGGCGATCACTAACGACGTGCCGGAGAAGGAGCTCCCCGAGCTGAAGATAATCCTCAGCAAGATCCTGGACCCGGACATGAGCCCCTTGGGATTCGATGTAAAGAAGATGTACAACTTTGTGGCCATGAGGTTTGAAAAGACAACAGCGAGAGTCCAGCTACAGGCACTCCACTGGCTTCAGGTAAACTTAACATCATTTGTTTATCTAACAATACACTAAGATTTGGCAATTGTAGCGGTAAAGTCAGCAAATCTGTATAAAAATAATCTCTTTTCCGATTTACAGCAGTTTTGATGAATATCTTTAACAATTTGAAAGAATTTGAAAAGTTGTTGACTTTCTAGATCCTGTCAATGCTGGAGATTCTAATTCCCCAGTCACAACTGTTCGACATGTTCAGCGACGGGGTTCGGATGATGAAGGCCGGGGGGAGCGAGGAGCGCAGGGAGAAGGCCGGCAAGCACGCTAACAAAAATGGCTCCGACACGCACCGCGGAGGATCCATCTGTAAGACCATTTGAAAAGACCTTTTTATTAAACACGCAGTTAAAGAGGAAGCACGGTCCGCTCTGTTTATGAGCAATGATGTTTACCAGAAATTTAAAAAATTAACCAGTAAAAAAAATTACAAATAATATGTTGTTTGGGTTTAGGTACCTAATTAAAATCCAAGTTTTCGATCTTAAGGGGCATTAGCGAGAGGTATATGGAGTTAGCAATACACTGTGCGTACTCACATGAATATCCATGTCTGGAAAAAGTTTGCAAGTCCCTCTATTTCAGGAAAATAGTTATTCATCTTCAATTTATCACGTTAATTCTTTTTTATTAAAGTGTGATTAAGCGTTGAATGGACGTTGGACTTACCAACTTTTGGCGGGATGGCAACAATATGTTCTATTACAATCTTTATTGGTGGAATGTTAATGTCAGTTTATGGGATCAGCTCCAGTGGTAGAGGACGAGTCTCCCAACACATCGGGGCTGTCAGACAACGAGGCCCCGACGTCCCGCCAGAACACCTCGGACTTCGAGGCCGACGGGGAGCACAACCTGTCGTGCTGCATCCTCATGCTAGACGTTCTGCTCAAGCAGGTACTACCCCTCAACCGACATTCTAACCTCCCACTATGTAGCTAGATTCGAGTGACAGCTTGTCATATTAAAATATTTCAATCCTAGTGACGCCAATCCAAGTTGCAGATCCAACAGATCAAGCGTGGGTTTCCGTCACAAAAATTATAGTGTAACACGTGGAGTATGCCTTTGACTATAGTTATATGAAAATAGAAAAGTTTTACCTACCATTAAAACTTATATTATGTGCCCAGCCTTATTTAAAACCATATTGAGAGACAGCGTCGTTAATTTCTCTAATTGTGTCACTATTTACCCCTATTTACAGCCTCTTTTTCTTACATAATGGTCACCCTGGCAGAAACTCCATAGATTTTTCGTCTATGGATTTTGACCGTTTATTTTAAGCCATTAGTCTCACCAGGCAGAGATTGCCTTGGTTTTAAATAAGGCTGGGCACATAATATAAGTTTTAATGGTAGGTAAAACTTTTCTATTATGTATTCCCAGGCCGTTATTTAAAACCATATTGAGACTTGTTTGTTATCGCCTGGTGACCAATGTAAGACACACTAATGTGAAAGTTAATATCAAGTTAATAAACAAGCATTGAAACAGTGGTGCCATGGAAGATGCACCGCTGTTGAAGTTAGTTGCTTCACGACAGTAATATTTGGAAAAGGTGTTGGCACTTCGCCAAGTTACTCCTGCAAGGATATCCTCCAGCGTATTGTTCTGCAGCCCTTGAACGATGCCACAGTGAACGGAGATGAAACTACAGACTGTTTAAACACTGAAAATCCATACTAAAATCATCATCTATTATAGCTCAAATTGCTGGTTTAACCCGTCTACTGTAGAGATGAAGAGTGGGCATTACATATCAGGAGATGTTCTGCGATTACCGCACCTTTCTGACTCAAAATACTGGGTGTATGCTTTGAAAATTGGTTTTTCTCTCCCGCCGGACTTTCTATGTGTAGCCAAGTCAGTTTAAGAAGCCAAGATGGGTGCCACCTGGCACCTGTCACCTGGAACATGGCACTTTTCCTCATCCAATATCAACTTATCTTGAGTACAGTGAAGTAGCGTCAAATCATGCAGTTGATGCCATTGGCTTCGACCAACAGGAGGTAATTACAGCTTCACAACTCTCTTTGAAATGGACGATCTTCTGGGACGTCAATTTTTAACCAAGATGTCCCGTGTAGGAGGTCTGTTAACCTTGGACTTTAAAAGCTGAACAGGATCTGTTTCACCGTACGTAAACTAAGACAGTTTTATAGTTATAGATTAGAAATGTAATCATCACCGATTTGTGGAGAAATATTGTACTGGCCGCCAGTTGAAACTTTAAGTGCAAGTCTGAGAGGAATCAAGCACATGACAGCATTGGGGTTATAAGTCTCTTGCTTGATACCCATGTACCATAAATTCCAAATTACTTTGTGAAATTTATTTGTGGGCGTCCAGCCAGCACAGCAGAGTAGTTTGTTGGTTTGATCCTTTCATAAGGCTGTTCTGCCATCTTCAAACTTTCAGAGTTAGAGCGTCTGTGTTAGGGGTTGACGTTTGCCTGTCTAAACCTGCCTAAAAAATATCTTCTGCCACCTAGGAGCTACTATCAGATAGGTTCCCTGAGCTCCTTTCAGAATTTGTGGAACTAGACGTAGTGGTGGAGAGACCTAGGCCAGCATGTAATTCCATTGGCAACTAAAAGCGTTGTGGAGAGCTGTGTTTCTGTTGCTCTGGTTCCAGGATACATACATTCGAAGAATGTGTGATGTCAATTGATGGAACTCTCAGAAGTAATTTCCGGTAGAAGGTGTTACTCTGAAAGTGTCTGCTGCCAGGATAGACAATCAGTGCTCTTGAGTCGTCTTGGGAGATATTTAAATTCATCCATTATCATTGACAAATCAAAATCAGGAGGTTCCATGACTTTGTGCCATCTTGGTTATGCACGTAACACAACTGTTGAGGAAAGGAGGTTTTGTTGTTGGGCTGGATCCGAAGACCCCGAGCCTGTCCAGCTCAAGCACGTGTATAGACCTGGTATCTAGAACGGCGAGCATATCTTTTAAATTGCAGTGTAAGTTCTGCTAGTGAAGCAGCCAGGGTCCGCTTAAACATCATGTTGTGTAGCATAGCAGCGTTCCACCATCAGTCATCAATAGGTGGAAGTGGTGAGAATAGGGCTGCTCCTTTCTACAGTTTTCATCCATAGCTTTCGTTCGCAGGTAGGAGATGATTGTCAGATCAAAAGACCCGAGACAGATAGTTCCCAGCACGCTTGGAGATACGTTCACTAGTATCATACATTGCAGTGTAGATGTTGGCGCAGTGCAGTAGAAGACTATTGTCGGACAGGATCGAAAGACCCTAGTTTGACATAACTAGTTAATCTTGCAGTGTAGATTTTGCTCATAGCTTTCGTTGTCGCAGGTAGGAAGACCTTAATCAGACTGAATGCTGCAATGATGGTGTGCCCGAGGACTATTGTCGGACTTGGATCGAAAGACTCGAAATCTGAGTTGCATGTTGCCATGTAGATGTTGATCAGTAGAAGACTATTGTCGGACACTGAATCTGAGATACCCCAACTGTGGTGTAGATGTGCACTAGTTGTCGGATGATCTTGTACAGATTGCAGTGTAGATGTTGGATCGCAGACAGCTCCTGTACCCCAGTGCAGTAGAAGACTATTGTCGGACTGGATCGAAAGACCCCTAATTCTGACAGCTTCTGTAGAATGACCCGAATCTGACAGCTCCTGTACCCTGTGGTGTAGATGTGCGCAGTAGAAGACTATTGTCGGACTGGATTGAAAGACCCGAATCTGATAGCTCCTGTACCCTGTGGTGTAGATGTGCGCAGTAGAAGACTATTGTCGGACTGGATCGAAAGACCCGAATCTGACAGCTCCTGTACCCTGTGGTGTAGATGTGCGCAGTAGAAGACCATTGTCAGACTGGATCGAAAGATCCGAGCCTGACAGCTCTAGCACGTGTGGAGACATGGCAGCCAGCACGGCGAGCGTCTTTTGTAGACTGCAGTGTAGATGTTCTGGAATGCAGTCAAACAACTTGCATCTAGCATCCCATCCGGTGCAAGACGCATCCTTCATCATCTTGTGTTGGCAATCTGGAATTGAATGGAAGGAGACCAGTTCACTTACCTGCTTTTCTGGTGCTTTTGTGCATTAGCTTACCAGACGGAAGTCATCCAGATACACCACCCAATACCAACCATCGGAAAACTTTTTCTCGAAAGAGATAAGCTATCCAATTTGGTTCTGCCGAGAGAATCTTTGGAGCGGAACTTAAATTCCAATGGCAGGCATGTCACCTGATACAGCTGTCCCAGATAAACCAAACGCAGTGAGATGGAATTATCGGAATATGAAAGTATGCCTGTGGTATATCTACTTTCACCATTTAATAGCCGGGCTGCAGGAATACTGTATTTTGCTGAAGAATTATAAAGTCGCCTTTCAGCTTGATTACGACGATATTTTACAAGTGGGAGGGCCTGATGACTGATGACTGATGAACCAGGCATGGGCTTGTGGACTTATGGTTTTGGAAAACCGTTGCCCGATCTTTTTGATAGTCGAGCCCATATAAGAATTCCTTATTTGGAGCAGAGAGCACAGCATCCCATCCTTCCTTTGCTGTATTCCATGAGGTCTTAGGTTACACTTTGGTAGACTCGCCTCATAGTGTAGTGGCAACACATTGGGCCATCCTGCATGAGGTCGTGGGTTCAACTCTCAATGGGGGTCAAAATGAAATGTTTATTTGAATGTGATTATGTAAGAAAAAGAGGCTGTAAATAGGGGTAAATAGTGACACAATTAGAGAAATTAACGACGCTGTCTCTCAATATGGTTTTAAATAACGGCCTGGGAATACATAATAGGAGCGATTTGGTCAAAAAATTAACAAGATTTTTTTCTTCTTGTACCTGAGAAATAAAACTGGTAACGAGAGAGTTAAAGTGTTTTCATATGATTTATACATTTACAATACTTAATAAGTGGATAAAGTTAGTTTTGACTAATGAACTTCATTATTATTGTCAATTCTAACCAATGATGTTTATTTTACATAGATAGGCTATTTTCTTCCGTTCCTTGTCATGTACTAGTCTTAGGAATATTAAGTCCATTTTGACTCAATCCTCTAACAAGTTGTTGTTAGAGGGAAACAAAATGATTAAATGTATTAAGACAGCTGTAGTTGTCTATTTTTCACTTCAAAATACAAATGGAACATAAAATTTTGACAGTTCTCTTTGAAATAGCTTGTCTAGTGTTAACTTAACAGGTCTATGATTCTAACACAGATTTTGTAATGTAGATGGAGTTGCAGTGGAGCCCCGGGAGCGTGTCGGGGTGCGCGGCGGGCGCGGCCACCAAGCTGCTGGGGCGCATGCTGGCGGCGCTGCGCCCCCCGCGCGCGCCCTGCCGCTGCCCCGCGCCCGCCTGCAGCGCCTGCGAGGCTAGCGTCATGTGGCACCAGCTCGCCGTGCGCATCGTCAAGATGATGGCCCCCGAAAAAGCCCGCGCACCCGCCTGACGTGAGTCACATTCCAAGCTAACTAAATACTCATCTATATCCTAATTATTATAAATGCAAAAAGCCACTTGTAACATTAATCAATTTAAAACTATAGTTGGATTACATACAGTTTTTAAGTGTGTGTCCAAAATACATTCTTTACATAAAGTCCGGGAAGGTCTGATGCCTTGGAGGGCATTTGCTTGCACAGTTCGGGTGTAAACTGTGTGCCTCTCGATTACTGCTAAGACTATGATTTTCTCTGCGAATCTCAACACAATGTTTGTGTAAAAGCTCTAAAAATAAAAATAAAGTAAGCTCTCTAGGTGAAAGTAGTCCCTAAACGAATTTCAATCGGATTAAGGGCCTGTTAGAATCTTTGAGGCTCAAATCCTGCCTGTTTAATTATTCATTTTAGTAAGTCCTACTGAGATGTTGTATGTATTATGCAACTCTTCAGTTTTTTCTGGCACATTAATTTGTTTTCAACAGTTGAAAGTAGCTCAAAACGGAAATATTTTGGTACATCATGAGAATCCTTATGGATTTAAGATCATATTTTGCTATAATATGTACAAAACTGAGCAATGTTGTGCTATAGTGACAAGTTACTTGAAGTAAGATTGGTCGCCCAGATTATCTATCTACTTCGCAGCACTTCAACATTGACCAAAAATGTGTCAATATTGTCCTTGTGTAGTGGCGGTTTTGCTTTTATACTTTTTATTTCATTTATACCATTCTCAAATATCATGATTTTATATCGCAGTGGGATCCGCTTGTCAGTTGTCCATTTTAAATACCATAATTCCGACAAGGAAAGTCACTTAAAAATAAAGAAAATGAAGTGGGCTCTACTGCATTAATTTCATTGTGAATAAAATACATTATGTATTATGATTTAATTAGTCCAAATTTTCAGATGCCTCAGCTTCGAATAAACAGTTTTTCATACAAAAGTTAGTGTGTACATAAGCATTGTAATTATTAACATCTTGAATTCAAAATTAAGTACCGCAGCAAAATCTCGAGAGAAATGCAAAATTTGTAAGTTACTACTGGAAGACTTTTTATCTTCATTTAGCCACAAATACAATATTACTTCTAGCATATCGATGGTTGACCGCTTATTTATCTCAATCAAAATTTTTGACAAACTCTTTATCAAACTTTTAAAAAATGTTTAAAGAAAATCATGTTTCTTTTAATGTTATTTAGTTATCTCCTGCAAAATCTACAAAATATTTGTTAAGATAAATAGGTTATCAACCACTGATATAAAGTAATGCTTTAGAAGGGGTGGTAGGTGGTACGTATACGCAATAACAGTTTCCTAAATAGGATTTAGACATATTTATCAACAACAAGATTAATTCCTCTGAAAGAAGTAAGTGCTATATTAAATTTCCTCTGGTAAAACATTTTAGTAAATTATTTTAGAGGATGCCACCTTTTTTAGTGTGCCCTAAGTTTGTTCTAGTTCATGTAACTTCTCTTTCTTCTTTCAGTTTGTTTCATATAAAAACATTAAAGGAAAAACGGCGTGAAGAATTTCACCGATACACTCTTCAAAATATGCACATACACCAAAACGTCGTATTTGAAACTGATGTTTCACCTTATTGGCGAGGATCAGGGCTAAGCAATAAGCTCCAGGTGCTATTGAGCCGATAAGAATCCTTATAAGGCAATTCTTACCATCTGGGCCAAGGTCTTTAGAGAATCGTGCCACTAAGTGGAGGCGAGAGCTTTCACATCTTTCCCCATATTTCCTCATTCTCTTTTGAGTTTAGGTCTTCTAGAATTTCTGCCATGAAATGCGACATTTTGGTGTATGTCACTTATTTATTTATACGACTATACATGTTATTATGTTTATGGCGGATGGAGAATGTGGACGTGAGCATGTACATGGATGATATGACGCTACCAGCTACACAGCATGTGAATGTTATGGACTTTCTACTACAAATATGTATACACTGTCTGCCATTTTACTGGAATATTCTTACTCGACATCCAACTAACCGGTGTACAGTAGAAACTCCATTAAGTAATCGGGACGAGGGTAGTCTGAACAATTGAAAATCTTCCTAATTTATTGGTTGATTGCGTACTATCTTGTGATGTTAGCCTCTTCCCACATTCCGAGAATACTCGACTCATCCTGTCATTTCAGAATGTTTACAGAACTATATTTTAATGGAAAATGTGTGTTTTTGTTTGTTAGTTGTTTTGGCACTTTTAATAACCGTTCTATACATTCATACTAATTTTATTGTTCTTTATTTTCAAGGTTTTATACTTTTCGATTCTGAATAAATCGTTGCCATACTGTCTAAAGTTTATAAGTCCAAAAAAATCCATTAAAAAACTTTATTACGAAAACAAAAAGGTAAAATTCGTAGCGGATTAAGTATTTTCCTGAAATTTTAGGACTTGCATACATTTCCCAGACATAGATATTAACGTGAAGATGCAAAATTCATCGCTAACTCCATTTACCTATAAGTTGGAATTACAAACTTTTGACAGCGATATATTTGCATTTTATTGTTTTAATTAATTTTATAAACTTCGGTTTTAAAAGCAAAAGTAGACTGCTCATTTTAGTTTTGATATTGATAAAATAATATTACTTCAAAGGCGCTGTCTTTAGTTTACTAAAGGCGTAGACTGAAGTATAGCCAGTCCAAAAGTGGAACTCCATTCTGGACTTCTTATAGAGTAGTTATCTTTTCCAGGTAAAGGTTTTTTTGGGTTATTTTGAACTAATTTTGTGCTACAGCAACTAATATTTTTATTCCTCTTGAGCATGATTATACTAACATAAATATTATACCAAATCATACACATTTTCTTTAAAATATATTTCATATCTTTGTAGTAAATATTATATTATTTTTTAATCTGTCTATAATCCATTTTGCCACGCATCATAATAATATACTGTATAAAATCAAAATGTGTCATTTTTGTCTTATTATAACAACAATTTAAGCAGTATGGCTTTATGGATTTTAAATAGATACCTACCCATAGTAAACTTTCTCTTTTTCTCGTTTTTTCTGATTCAAATCAAATGATTGTGAGAAATCTTTTTCTCAAATAAGCGAAAGTTTACAATATTTGTCATAGTAGAATTTGTTTGGACCAAGTACTGTACAAGATATCGGAGACTTGGTTTAATCTGTACACTGATAAAATTCTACTACTATCTGTTGCCAAGTTACATTGAACATCCACATGGTGAGGTAATGTTGTGCCGTGTGGAAGTTGGATTTGACTTGCGGTCGCTTGTTTGGTTACTGCTAGTCTTATCATCGCTCAAAATAATCATTGGTTAATGCAAAAGGGGTGCATTAAAGAATTTATCATGAATAACGGCCATCAGTTAGAATTCACAAGGTAATTAATAAGTTTCAGCGCCACCATTTCAAAAGTAAGATCTTGACACAACAATGTAACAGTATTAGAAATCCGAGGATAAAAACTTAGGTTAACTTAACCCTGGAAACCTTAATTGGAAATTAAAAAAACTGTATTTTTGCTATAACTGTATTTGTCTTACTGTGGCTGTCTTTTTAAAAATATTAAAAAATTTGTAAAGTTGCCAGCAGAAATTTCGATCAAACCACCATTTTGGCCAGTACTTTTACCAGTTCCAACAATACCCAATGGTTATTTTTTTACACAGACTTATATACCCATACATATATAGATACTTCTATCTCCATTCCAATCGCCTTTACAGTGGCCAATAATTAATAACAGGAGAGTAGAATGTACCCTCTTTACCTTGAGGTATATCTATGAATATGGGTGTAAGTAAAATCATATGTTAACCTATTCCTTGCGTCTGTACACTATTTGACACGGTCATACGTGACAGTAATGTGACTCAGAAAAGGGATTAAGAGGACGCGCGGTCATATGGCCCGCTCCGTTTCTCCTTACTAATGTAGTGCTCGATTTTGTTCCTGAAATTAAGCGCTAGGGCTATGATCTTGCACACGTTTTAGATATCTATTTATTTCTAAGGAGATAAATGAAATATTGAAAAAATAAGACAGCTTCTAGTCAATACCTAAAACGCGTGAAGAAATCATTGCTCTAGTGCATAATTCCATAGGGAAATCTGGGACTACGATTGTACGGAAGAACGGCTGCGGGTCACGTGACCACGCGCCTTATAAGGAAGAGTGTGTATTGGAGGCAGTACTGCCAAGCAGAGCCTAAACCATAGTAAAAGCAAAAACACTCTTGGTTCCACTTGATCAAGAGGGCCCATGGTATTGGCAATACAAGTAACTTTACTGAGCTGGATTCACCAAAATGTATCGCAGTTAGGATGCGTATATGACGTCAATCATAAAAATTTATTTGATAATTTACCGTTTGACGTCCTATACATATTATTATAAATGCGATATAATATACATTGGTACAATAATTAAGCCAGTTATATATTTGCTCGTGCTGAGGTTTAGGTTCTGCATGGAAGAGTAGTAGCGATCAAACATCCGGCCTAATGTTTTGTGTGCGGGTCAGCCGCCGTGCGCGGAGACGGAGAGCGCGGGGGGCGCCGGCGGCGCCCGGGGGCGCGCGGCGCAGCCCCGCCGAGGCGCGCCCCACGGCCGACTCGCTGTGTCGCTGGATGGGATTACACTCTGAGTAGAGGCCTTACCTGCTACACTCTACCTCTCCACTCAACTACCTGCTATACTTACCTACATCCGCTCCAAATACCAAACATACATTCTCTTTCCGGAGTGCCGTGAGTCAGAATAACTTGATTTAATGTAATGTTTGATATTCGTTAAAACATATCGCTTTGAGTTACATGCTACGGAACTAGATATGCAAAATGTTTTCCAACTGCTAATAACATACCTCCTATTGTATTTTTAAAAGATAAAAATACCAAACAAATGTGTAGGTACGTCAGAAATGTGTATTAAAACCGCATTGATGTTTGGTTGCAAATTCATAGATCAAAAATTCAATACCATGGATTTTGCTTCGAGTTTATGTATGTACATACAAAGTCTAGATATACTCGGAGAAATATGCACGGGGGTCCATGTATTTACACTAAATTTTCAACCAAATATTATTCAATGCAGCTATTAAATGTTGTAAAGTACAAGTTTATTTTAATATCAGTATGGCAATGTTTTAGAATGGTTTGGATTTTGGAGCGGATGAACACTATTTGTGAATAGACTTACAAAGGCTCTATGTTTTCTTTTTTTGAAAAATGTACACATTGAAACACAAAGGTTAAGTCAATTTACGTAAGACGGCTTTAACAGATTGATAATCCGTTTAAAACGGTGTAAAAGTTCAAAAGTAATGATGATTTAACTAGAGTAGGATGGTTAATACATCTCTTCAGATATTTGCGTTCCAGTAGGGAAACTAAATGAAATATTTGATAGTGTAGAAATGCACAACCCCGAGGAGATTCTCACCATTACGGTGAACTTGCAATACCCATTTAGTTGGTAGAATATCCACTCTAGAGACTTGAGGTACGATGACTGCTGCATTGGTCCTGAGCTTGGCTAGTGAACAACACACTGTGTAATGTTACTCTCACGTTGGCAGTTGGCATGATATTAGGGCCACCAGTTTTCCTCTATAACCAACCCTCTAGTTGCCCTCTACCCAACTCGCAGTCAATTACTTTGTTACCCTAAAAAATCTAATATGAATCCATACAAGTAATGCGCCAAAATCAGCATAACCTTGTACTTTGGTGAATTGAAATCATTCTCTTGTCTAAATAATAAATAAATAATGGCAAATGATCGCAAGACGATTTCATTTTTTTTCTGTTTATCTCTTTAACTAGACCAGTTTATATATTTCAAATCTTGTAAAAATGGTAGTTTTATCATATTCTGAATGAGGGTGCAATATTTCCGCCTTTTAATTCTACTTAAATAAATGAAATAACAAATAAAAATTATTTTACTTTAAGGTTTGCAATGGGAATATTTTGTAACCACATTGAGTAATCTTCTTTAACATAAAACCATGCATTTACCCCGAATTTGACTTAAATTTTTCATCCGTAAATTACTTTGGAACAAAATACATGAAAAAAAAAAATCACTAGCATAAATTCATGCATTTAACCCGAAATTTACTTTAATTTTTCATCCGTAAATTACTTTGGAACAAAATGCACGAAAAAAAAATTTCTTTAGGATAAAATCATGCATTTAACCCAAATTTTTCATCCGTAAATTACTTTGGAACAAAATGCATGTTTTTTTTTTGTTTAGCATAAAATTATGCATTTAACCGAATTCTACTTTAATTTTTCATCCGTAAATTACTTTGGAACAAAATGCATTTAAACTGAATTTTTGATCAAATATTATTCCATGCGGTTACAATATTCCCTGTTTAAACACAGGCCCAAAGGCCCGAATTTATTTTATAAAATAAAGTCAGGGTATTCCAATAGAAACAAGCAATTTTTTTACACTTAAATAATGAATAAAACTAACAAAGATTTTTTAAAAATAATTATGACATTTTAATCTAAAATTAGCGCTGGTTATTTTCAACTCTTCTTTTCAAATGTTTCCAATAAGAATTCTGTAAATACAATATTATGAATATCCACTGATATGTAGGAGGACTCCCTTTAAATTTGATGTTTTTACTTTTATTTTACACAGCATCAGTAAATCAATGTAAATAAAAGAAAATACAAATAAATAAATAATAATTCGTGTTACTTCAATGAACAATTCAATTTTTCTAATAGTGTTGATGTATGAATATAATCCTCCTGCTGCATTCTTATACAAAACTGTTTTGTATAAGTTTTTCAAATGATATCCGAGATATTCTGTGCGGTAGATATTAAAAAAAAAAAGACTTAACTGATTTGTGATACTTTTAAGAAATCTCAATGATTTGAAGCAAATCTCTAAATATCTATTAAATGTGCATATAACCAAAGATTATTCCTTTATGTATATATTCTACTTACATAATTTCATAACTGAAACCAAAGGTGGAAGTCTATAAAAATTGATTTTAAAAAAATGTCACTATTCAAAATGGCGGATAATCCAATAACAAGAGTTGCGAAACATTTAGCACAGTAGTGCTTACTACTGACTTGTTTTTCCACAACTAAATCATCAAAAATATTACTTTTGAATTGTTCACAAATAAAAATAACGACTAAACAAAATGGCTACTAAAATTTAAGCATGCTTTTAATAAAACTAAGTGTGCTTTGAATTGATTAACTTTGTTTATATAACTTTATAATTTCTTGCTATGTATATTATTACACTTCTTGTTAATTTTCTATGTAATTGGATCTAGTTATTTCCTTGGCAATACATGGAGTCTATTCTGAAACGTTAATTGTAATGTGGTTTTTATATAATTCTATTTCATGCTTCCACAGATACTTCAAGTATGTCTGTAAAATGTTCTATGTACCCGGAATAGTGTAGTTGTATGATTATGGTTTGTTTTCTGTCAACCTATATACTTACTGTAGAACAAGCACTCGCTCTAACCTATCCTCTTTAAAAAGTATCTATGTTAACTGAGCTATCTAATCATTCAGCTTAACAAAAAGACTTTGCCAAAAAGATTAAGCTAAAACTATACATTTTTATGTAGGTACACGCATTAACGTGTCCAGGGCCCATATTCTAAACAAAATTGACTGGTTCCCACTACCTCTAACTGAAGCAATTTTGGTTCACTAAAATCAAATATCCTTTGTTAAAATAACATTTAAATTTACTTGCAACCAAAATTAGTATAGAATTTAATAAAAATGTCACAATTTTCATAAAGAAATTTCAATTTTAATGAACAGGAAATGCTTCAGTTAGAGGTGGTTGAGAATTGTCTATTTGGAATAAGAGCGCAGATTGCATTAGTACTGCTGAACGGTTACATAGCTCAGTAATATGCTTAGTAGAGTAGATACTAGATACTGCATGATATTGTTGTAAAACACAGAGTAGGTACTTTATAAAATCTTAGCGGAGTCTATTATTTTATGCTTTATAAACATTTTAAATGAAAAGATACCAACAAAAGGTTAAAAAAGTTAATCCAAATTGGATGAATATAATACAAAAAGCTGTTTTTCTTTCTACAACATAAAAATATATTTTTTATTTATTTATTCATTGATTTTATGCCGGTAAAGTTTTTCTAGGGTTTCTGAGCTGAATTTTCGAGAACAAGTCAAGCAGGTACAGTTATTCGCTCTTAGATCTTATTCATATAAGTTTTGTACTACATAGATAATAGCTAAGCCCAAATTTAATTATTTACAGCATATCTGCATTGCAGTTGTGACGCGTATATGGCGGTAACCGGTATATTTAAAGAGATTTAACCAATTACGCGTCATACAGGCGTCACATCTGAAAAAATGAGAAAAACATCATGAAACATTCCTATATAGGTACCTATATAATTAAGTTAAATATAATTAAGTGCTTGTTATTTTCAGCGCCTATTCATTTAAAAAAAAAATATTTAAAACTGTACATTTTGAAACAAACTTTTAGGTATAAATCTACATACATTTTAGGTATTATGCTTTTTCACTGTTACTCTCATCTAACCTAACCTCACTTCGCCTAACCTAACTTTACTCATTCTACTAATAATATTGCTTCGTACAGGGACTCATTAGATATGTATACATAGGCTACGCACTTGCTAATACATTTCTAATGCTCTAGTATGTTTTACATCATCGCCAATACTTATAATCAATATTTTTCCCGAAGGTAGAAATTGTTGGGTGGTAATTGGCGTTACTACACCCCATCAACAACTCAAAAGTTACAAACAACATATGAGTCGACTCAAGGAAATGCATGATAAATGGCTCAATTGCCTATCTAAGTAAAACCTTTTAGGTGCCAAGTATAAAAACACCTAAAGTTATACGGAGAATACATTGCAATTGTCGCCGACGGATCTCCATTATTGTTCGATGAGTTAGTAATGTTTATTAATAACATGTATGCATTATTATATTCAATGATGTTAAAAGGTATATGCAGTTCGAACCATCTTGTATTTCAGTATTATTTATTTATAATGTATTGAAAAAGAGAAACCGCTTTAGAGAGTATAGTGTAATCATAATTGTAAATTGCACTAGGGTTTGTATGCAGCATGCTTTACTTAGAAAAACAGGGATTTTATATTTTCATTGATAGTTCTGGATATTGACAAAAGTTTTGAGGTAAGAAAACACTTGGATTCATTCTCAAATACATTCCATGGAGACACCATCCTAAATACTGCCACCTTAATATTGTCCACAGAAAGGCAAATGCATGTAACCACCGAGACTATCATTTTAAGGATGTGTCAAACAACCTTAAGTACTTCCTTAATAGGAGCTCAAAAAACAATATAGAATAGTAAGGATATGGATAACAAAACTTATTCCGTTTTGTTCGCCAGATACAAAGCCTTAGCTTTAGTACAAAGGTGAAAAAAATCATGTCAAAAACCAAACCTCAGTCCTTTGGCTGTTACGTCGATTTGCCTTTCCATCGACTGTATTTTTGTATAGTTAACTGCCTCGCTTATTAAATAAAACAACAACGCAATCATTTCAACATTTTTATTTAAGGGGAAATTTACCCTAATATTAAATGCATAATTATTTGCTTTTGTATAGTTTAACTCACTTATATCAGTGTAGTTGAATATCTTAACCTACAGAATACCAAACAATGCATATTTTATAAGTGGGTTTTTCTTAATGATTGCTCAAAGACATAATATGACAAATGTTAACCATGAGCTTATAAAGAAATTTGTGATTTGGAGGCAAAAGAAAGACTAAACTTAACAAATAATAATTAATGTAATCACATAATAAAGAATACGTGATTTAGAATCTACAGTAACTATGTCATTCAAACTAATAAAAATAGTTAGGATCAATATCTTTACTGTTTTTAATATTAGTTAGATGTGTTGAACTGGTTTTTGGTCTAGTGCTAGAGTCGAAGACTCCAGATTGGAATCTCTCTAAACTCGATCCCACTCCAGCACAACTGGTTTCCTCCTTTCTAGTACAGTTACTTCCGGCTATTTGAAAGCAGCCCCTAAATTAAAACATTTGAGTACATCATAAGAACTCAAATGATTTTTTTAAATAAATAAATCGATAGGCCAGATTGAAGCAACTGCTGGCTTAGTTTGCGATGGAAGATCTGCCGTCATAAGAATAATATTTAAGTCTACTTTCATGCAACAACTAAATGGGAAATATACTACTGCATTGTGTTAGGTAGGTTGGGATATTCAAGTCCAGAAATGTACAGGTGTGAAGCATGAGTTTTGAAAGGCGGAACCTTAGTTTCTTATCCTCCATTTCGTAAGGGGGCAAAATTTTCTTTACTATTATCTCTCGCAAAAGTTAGTGAAGATTCATCCTGTATACTTCTAGTTATTTTTTTCATTTAGACTGCTCGTTGAGACCAGTTCCAGCGACAGCTTGTTCCAGTTACCAATGACCCTATTTTTGAAGAAATGTTTTCGCTGGTTCAGATTATTTAGTCTAGTAAATGGAGGAAAAGGAACAGGGATTAGTGATGGATGAATGGGTTCGGGCTTTGCAGGGATCACCAATGGCAATATATCTATTATACATGTCCACCGACTTGGATCTCAAGTACATCTCTATAATTATGTAGATACAAATAATTAGTGCGAGGTCGATAAACGCTTGTATGTACATGCAGATATATTGGTGATTCCTGCCCAGAAGTGACACTCCTTGTCTCGTTCCTCATTTTTTATCTTCTATTTTGTATGGAACAATATTTTCTACACAGAATAGAGGACAAGAAATGAGGAATAGGAAGTTTCGGAGTAAATGAAGTTGATACAAGCGTTTGTCTATGGGTTTTTCGTCCTATGAAGTCGATGCTTGTGTGGACCTCGCATTGATCTGTGTCTACTATGGGTGACGGTGCGGTGTGCCGACAGATAATGACAGCCACGGTGGAGACGGTGTCCGAGCAGCTGGAGCTGGCGGCCGCGCTGCCCGAGAAGGCCGAGCAGGCGGCGGAGGAGGGCGAGGAGGCGGGGCGGGGGCGCGGGGGACGAGGGGCCCGCCGAGCCGGGGCCCGGGGACGACCTGTCGCACTTCTGGCACACCTCCCTCGGCAAGGTGCGCTTCTCCGTGCAGGACCTGCCCCAGCAGCTGCAGTACATCCACCAGCTCCTGCAGGTCACCGTCTTATCTGTGCTAAATACATTTTCTATTCTATTGTGGGGGTTGTTGTAGCCTTGAGCTCCTGACGTCACTGTGGCCTGTGTAGATCTATTGTGACAGTTCTCCTTGATTAAGTTCTCATCCTCTTAGCTTAGGCTTTAAGCTCATAGCTCTCCAGAGGGTAAGGACTAGCACATTCATTGTTATATTTCCTCCACCAAGCCCAGGTCTTTGAAAAACTCCTTTACATCATCTGGCTATCGAATTATCAGACCTCCAAGGTGCTAAATACAAATACGATCCATGATTTTTGGACTTGTGTTTTGTCAAAAGTCAGTACAAATCATTGGCTTACTGCCATCATTAGAAACAGTGGCATGTATGATCATTATCTCCGTGGCATTTTTCACATAAAATGTGTTTAAAAAGTAAACTTGTATTGATATTTATATTGATAAGACCACCGAAAAAAATCGATAGATTAACAAAATACTAACAAAAGTTTTGGACGACCCCTCTTAATCCACATTCATGAAAACAAAACAAATATTTAAGAAAATAGATAAGTTTCACCTACCATTAAAACTTATATTATGTCCCGGGCCGTTATTTAAAAACCATATTGAGAGACAGCGCTGTTAATTTCTCTCATCGTATCACTATTTACCCTATTAACAGCATCTTTTTTTACATTAGCAGAAACCCGTAGATTTTTTGTCTATGGATTTTTGAACCGTTTATACTTTATTTTTTAATATCCTATAGAAATTACCAGTAACAGATAAGCCAGATATGCTGTACTACATGTTACAATGTCTTTACATCTTGGTTCTGCATGGAGTACGCCTTCACCAAGGCGCTAAGGAG